>SNQJ01S0003856.1:125957-139684 GCA_010110895.2 Picea sitchensis
GAAGGGTATTTGAGGAACTATGTAGGAGGACAACAGAGAACGTGGGTAAAGTGGTTACATTTAGGAGAACATTGCTACAACACCACCTTCCACATGTCCATTGTTATGACACCCTTCTGAGCATTGTACATATATGATACTCCCACTTTGGTAGACTTGGTCTTCGGGGAGAGAAGAGCTCCCAAGGCCAAGGATTGGATCATAGAGAGTTAGGAGATCCTTAAGTTGTTGAAAGAGAACCTGCAGATGATGCAAAATCGACAGAAGATAAGTGTGAACAAGCCCAGGATAGAGCGTAGCTTTGAGGTTGGAGATTTGGTTTTCTTGAGACTCCAACCCTACAGACAGTCATCTCTGAAGAAGAGTGGGGCCGAGAAGCTCAAACCCAAATTTTATGGTCCTTACAGGATCATGCGTCGAGTAGGAAAGGTTGCTTATGAGATAGAGCTTCCAGAGCGGAGAAAGATTCATAATGTGTTCCACATTTCTTGCCTCAAAAAGGTAGTGGGACAATTCATTAGCACATCAAAGGAGCTTCCTCTGTTGGATGAGAAGGGACATTTGGAGTTAGTTCTAGAGGAGGTTTTGGAGTTCCAGGAGCGAAAACTGAGGAGCAGGGACATTAGAGAGTGTTTGATCAGATGGAGAGGGATTCTAGTAGAGGACGCTACTTGGGAGAGTGAGTAGGTGTTGCAACACCCTGTACTGGTATTGCTTGAGGACAATAAATTTTGGGAAGGGAGTACTGTAATGTCCCTTTCCAAATAGGAGCTCCAGAGAGGAGGCTTAATGTTCTAAACCACCCCGTTAGACTATAGCCAGGGCCAAAGAGGGGTAAATATGGTTACTAGAGGTAACTCCAGTCATAGGTGTTATATTCAGAAAGTGACATTGAGATAAAAACGGTTAAAAGCACTTTTAAGTCATTATGAGCTAAAAATAGAAGTCAACAGTGATTTAGGGTTTTGGAAGTCAACAATGAATTGGGGTTTCAACATGATTTAGGGTTTTGGAAAGATATAAAGGAAGGGTCAATGACCTAATTCATCACTATGCATATTATGAATTGACATTGAGGAGAAGAGGCACATCTCAGGAGAGATAGTTCAGTGTATTCTAGGAGGAAGACACCAGTTGGTTGTTTTTCAGTGTTGAAAGACACACCCTAGTCATAGGGAAGATCATCCGGGTCTTCCATCATTCCTCATTGATTCCACAGTGCTCCCATATTCTAGGTATTATCTTTTAGTTACTTATTTGTATTTCGGCTAAGATCCTTTTGTCTTTTGATCTAGCCGAGTGTTATTATTTTATTCAGTCGCAGTTGCTTATTTGTATTCCGGCTAAGATCCTTTTTCTGTTGATATAGTCGAGAATTTTCAGTTTATTCAGTTGCATTCAACCATTTTGTAATCCACAGAGATATCATAATACAAACTTTGCAGTCCTTTGTTGCATTTATTATTTGTATGATCATTTATATTTTGTAAACCTTTGATCCTACACACACATTAGCAGTGTTTCCTAGACTAGCCAAGTCAGGGACATTACATTACACTATATTATTTTTTAATATGGTCTAGTATATGGTGGATAACAAAGGTGATGCCATTATTGAATTGACTATATGGGTGAAATTATTGTTTGATTTAGGAATATTTGATAAATAATACAATGGATGAATATAATCAAGTGAATCTTACATTGTTACATTAATATGTTGACTTCAATTGTTATGTAATATCGTGACATTAACATGTTAACCTAAATATTATGTTACATTACAACATTATGCTTGATTTCAATTTGATGTTACATTGCAACATTATGCTTCATTTCAATTTGATGTTACATTGTAACATTAAGAGGTAAAATTGAATATTAGGTATGATTAAGACATTGAAAGGTTGATTTTAACATGACATGACTCACTTGTTGCTTGTGCTTATTAAAGTATCTGGTATTAGTAGTTAATTCATTAAGAGATATTTGTGTCTTGTGGCGATCACTTTTTTTTATTTTATCCTCTCAATTGAAAAAACAATTTTAACCATGCCTTTGATTCATTTTTGAAATATTCTCACTTTTTTTCTTTTGGGAAAATTCATGTATTGCAGTCCCTTTAAATTTTTATGATGTTATTGTTGAAATATTGTAACTGCAAAGAGTATTCTATTTATTATTGATTCATTATTCATTATATCAATCCCCTTTTGTGGATTGATCATGTTGGGAATTGTAATTGACCAAATCCCCTTTTGCAGATTGGTCAAACCCTAATTGTATTATGCAAATTAAGAAGTCGACCCCATGCCTAATTAAAGTGGTTTTAACCACTAAGAACACAAGTTCTCCCTGCTCAATGAAGAGACACCTTTCCAATGCCTGCCAACTAGTATAAATAAAGGAGGCTAGCGCCTCATTATCACACTCACTCATTCGCTCATCAAGTGCGCAAGTTTAGTAGCTGCAGTTGGGAGAAGAAGGAAGAGAGAGGCACATTGCTCAGTGTTGGATATTCTTTAGTGTTTTGGTTTATTGTCCTGGCATTGTACTGGAAAATGGAAAATGGAAAATACAAACATTACACAAAGATTTTTTGCCTCAAAACCCAAACCAAGAAAACCAACATATTTTATATTCATTCATAACGATACATTGTTTACAATAAAATATACATATAGGAGCTAGCGGCATCCAAAACCCTAAATTCAACAACCCTAATTCCTTAACTAGAAATAGAAAATGATCGGCCAAAAAACCATATGCCAAAAAACTACCCAACAATGGACACAAAAATCGAGGAAAAAATGCAACACGTTTCCCGAGGAAAAAATATTTTCTCGGGGGTGCTGCTCCTGAACCCCCACGTGGGGGTCTTTCGGCCCCCTACACCCCCCTAGGTACCTGACACACCACAAACACCACTACTTGTGCAAAGAATATAACATATACCCAACAAAATATCATCCTAAAAACCATCTAGAAAAGTGCTCCCTATCCTAGGGAACTCTTTGGCACATTGAGTGCACCTTTTCTATGGTCATATACTCCGAAAAGTCAAACCCTAGTTTTTACTAGTACCAGAAAACTAGGAAACCAGAACCAGTACCAGAAGTACCAGTCCAGATTTCCATAGGTCAAGTTTCAAGGGTAAAAACTTGAAATTTTTGAAATCTAATAGCTCCAACAAACTCGCCTCATCCTAGCGCATCTAGTCCCTGGATAAAAAATTCAAATTTGAAGTTTGAAAAATTAGGGTTTCCTCATGAAATCCTAAGTTTCATTTGCAATATCAGTTGTAGTTGTAGCATCAGTTGTAGTTGTAGTACTAGTTCCTTCATGCCAGTTGCAACAATTTTTTTTTTGAAGTGTTGGGACTGTGTTGTATTGTCCTAGTGCACCATACCCTAGAAAGGTATTATTAGAGGTATGTACTTACATATGTTTAAAATGCATTATTATTCTAAAGGGTACTTGCAAGAGAAGGGATCTTTTGTCATAGATACATAAGTATCTTAGATCCAACAATTTCTGAGGAATAATGCACCCCATGTTTGATCATCTTGATATGCATCTATTTGTTATGACATTATTTTGATCTTATGAATATCTAGGTTGTATGTTGAATTTATTACCATCATACTAATGTTTGGTCAAAATTAAAGACAAGGTATTAGATTGATATTAGAGTTTATTCTCTAACTTAGACTTCTATCAAGATAACATATTTTCTTTGTGCAGAAGACAAGTTGAACAAAACACTTTCAATCTTGAATGAAGGAGACTTGGAAGAAAAGAGACACACTCATTCTTGAGGACAAGACTCCAGGTTCCAGGTTTGATTGATTAAAGTTGATAAGACTCAAATTTGCACATGATAAACTTGATAACTTGATAACTACCTCATTTACCAGATACAAAGAGCATCTCCTCTAGGAGAAACGTCTTGTTTTAGCTCCAGGTTACCATGAATGAATGTTTAATCACAACACTAGAAGAGTGTTGATCTCATTTCGTATTGTATTTCTTACTTTTGATCTTTGTTTCAGATAGGTCACAAGTGATAGTTATAAAGGAGATACTGTGGCGATTATTTGTGCTATTGTTTTATTTATTATTATCAAAATAGTGTTATTCTTGCTTGTTGTTTTGTTGACCTTATTTCAGGTCACAGGTGATAACCCTGAGGAAGCTATAGTGAAGGTTGCAGAAGGAAAAAGATTATATGAGACATGAAGTTGACTATGTACATGACCATATACATTCATGTACCAAAGAAGATGATGAAGAAGCTATTTTCTTGAAATCCATAGTACATCGTATGGATATTGATTGTAAGGAGAAAAGGGCTCAAAATATGACTGAACATTAGAACAAGAACTCATAATAGACTTGTTCAAAGGATAATTAAGCCACCTTGACAAGAAGTAGAATTCGTTTGAAGTATGACTCAAATTTTCATATTTAGACTTGGTATTCAACATGAAGTATACCCTTTAAGAGATGATTAAGTCCTTGTAGACTCAGAAGAAATCAAGAGTAAGACTAATCTTAGAAAGGATCAGATGAAGAGACAACTTCCAGGATTGGGAGACAGATTCCATGAGAAGACTAGATCATAGCTTTAGAGACTCCTAGGAGATATGAAATCTCCTGCAAGGTTCCCTTGTTTTAGTGACAAAGAAGGAAACTAGTTAAAAAGACCGAGATATGTATTTTTCGTGAGACTAGAAGATAAGACAGTATTGAATTCCAAGATTGATCTAATATTGAATTCAAAGATTGATCTAATAGATACCTTAAGGGTACATTGGATTTTGGTCCCTACTATACTAGAGATCATGACTTCAGATTGTATGGATATACTGATTCAGATTGGATTGGAAGTGTATCTGATAGAATGAGAACTTCAGGATGTTGTTTCTGTCTAAGGTCAGCCATGACAGAAACAAAATAAATTGCAACATGTTCCACCAATTGTGAAGCTATATGGCCTCGAATGTTGTTGACATATCTATTTGATCTGGAGATGGAAGCCATCGTGATTCTATGTGATAACCAAAGTTGTATATAGATGATGTGTTCCATGATGAGTCGAAGCACATAGAGATCCAATATCACATCATTCATGGTATGATGCAGAGAGGATCCTTAAAGCTCCAATATGTTGGCACATATGAGTAGGTTGTATACCAAGCCTTTGTCTCATACTTTCGAGACAATTTTGGTATAGTCTGAAACGACCTCCCTCGAAAGGGGGGAGTAGTGTTGATGATACTATGGTATCCTGACTAGTAGTGGGTAGCTCAGTTAATATTTTATATCCTAGGGGACTTATCATCCCTGGACAGATCCTGAAGGTCCGTAAGGATGGGCTGTCAGAGTACTTGTGCATGTATATGCTATCTTTGGTCAGTAGTGCTAGATCCGTTAGGATTTTTATAATCCTAGGGAATATTATGATTCCTAGGCAGATCCCAAAGGCCCGGTAAGGATGGTCTGTCAGAGTACCACGTGGTAGATCTGTTAGGATTTTACGTCCTAGGGAATCTCATGATTCTTGGGAAGTTCCTTAGGTACTTCCAGGGTACCACAAAATGTTGTTTCACCTGCTTGATTTTGTTGCATATGATGTTGATGTGATGCTAACCTTGTGCTGAAGATTTCCAGCTTCATGATGATGTTGATGTGATGCCAACCTTGTGTTGAATATTTCCATCTTCGTGTTGATGTGATTCCATCCTTGTGCTGAAGATTTCCAACTTCGTGTTGATGTTGATGTGATGCCAGCCTTGTGTTGAAGATTTCCATATTCATGTTGATGTTGATGTGATTCCAGCTTCGCACTGATGTTGATGTGATGCCAACTTTGTGCTGATGTTGATGTGATTCCAACTTTGTGCTGAATATTTCCAATTTAGTGTTGATGTTGATGATGCTCCAACCTTCATGTTGTGATGTTGTTGTCGTTGATGTTGTATCAACCTCGTATTGTTATTGATCATGATGTTGTTGATGATGATGTATCAACCTCGTGTTGATGATGTTGTATCATCCTCGCACTGGTGATGATTTTGTACCAGCCTCGTGTTGGTGATAGTTTCATGCTATTGATGTTGATACTTCAACTCCTCGCTAAAGATGATGATGATGTTACTTTAGATTCATGCTAACAAGGATGATGATTCTACTCCAGCTCCATGTTGTGAACGATGATGATGAGAAAAACTTCCAATGATTTATAGATGTGCCAGTCAGTGTTCCAAATGATGTTGATGTTGTTTCCCTATCTCTCTCTTGATGATGTTCTAGAATACCCTTCTTGTTAAGTTGGAGTGTTGAAATATTGTAACTGCAAAGAGTATTCTATTTATTATTGAGTCATTATTCATTATATCAATCCCCTTTTGGGGATTGATCATGTCGAGAATTGTAATTGACCAAATCTCCTTTTGTGGTTTGGTCAAACCCTATTTGTATTGTGCAAATTAAGAAGTCGGCCCCTGGGCCTAATTAAAGTGGTTTTAACCACTAATAAGACAAGTCGGCCCTACCCAGTGAAGAGACACCTTTCCAGTTCCTACCAACTAGTATAACTAAAGGAGGCTAGTGCCTCATTATCACACTCACTCATTCTCTCATCATGCAGTTGGGAGAAGAAGGAAGAGAGAGGCACATTGCTCAATGTTGGATATTCTCTAGTGTTTTGGTTTATTGTCTTGGCATTGTATTGACTATCTATATTAAGGAAGTGTTTGATGGGTTTTCTCCCCCATGAGGGTTTCCCAGGATAAATGTTGTGTATCTTGTGATTGTGTTTCTCTCAATGATCCTATCTATGCTATTGTTATCTAGTAAATTGAAAAGAAACCTAATAATAGGTCAAAACTTAACAATTATTTTTGATGAAAAGGAATTGGTGTCCTTATAACAACAATTTTTAATCTTTCTAGGCTAAGGAAAGATAGCCAAGATTATTACCCTTATATCCTTCACAAAAATATCAATTAGTCCTCAAGAAATATGTACTTGGGCATAATGTTGTTTTATGTTATATTCATAGGTGTTATATTAGTCTTCAACCTTTAGCCAATATCTCAATATTTATACCCAATGTTGATTTAATAATCATATCACATATGTCATGTCAAGTATCATTGACTGCTAGTGCATTCATCATCCATGTTTCAAAAGAAATATTTTAATTTTCTTATGTATCGGGGGGAAATATCATGAATTTAAAATGAAACAAGATATTGGGACTTTAGGAAAAAATTATGTAAAGTGGAAGTTGGAAGGGATTGGACTTAAAAACAAATAAGCAATCAACCATTTTAAAAAATGTATCAATTTCTTCCAATATTCATTGTATCTTGTCATCCTAGAATTGTTCTTGCATGTTTAATATATAATTCTGTAACAAATATCATACTTGAATATTAAATTATGAAAGAATAATTATTTAACAATGTGTCTTTTTCCAATCCTATTCTGAACCATAATTGTAACAATCAAAATATATTATTCTTGTCAAACTGTTCATGCCAAATTGATAGCAACCTTCTTTTGAAAATCATTTTTATTTCATACAACAGAGAGAGAAGAGATGATGTTTGAATGATATATTATTTTGGTAATTCATAAATGATGTATGGAAAAAGAAATCATGAGGGATTTGATCCTATGTATAAAAATATCTCTTATTTCTTCATGACTTGGTCATATTTCTAATCCATATTTAAAATCAACATGCTCAAAAACCAATAACCAGACTGTATTTAAAACTTCAATCACTTATTCCAAGCCATTTATGCATCAAACAAGTAGCACAAAATATTCATCATAAGAGTTCCA
The DNA here is from genome assembly GCA_010110895.2 of Picea sitchensis. Classification (NCBI taxonomy): domain Eukaryota; kingdom Viridiplantae; phylum Streptophyta; class Pinopsida; order Pinales; family Pinaceae; genus Picea; species Picea sitchensis. The sequence goes on from SNQJ01S0003856.1 coordinate 133,815, forward strand.
CCTCTTATGTTTTTATTTATTTATTTATTATTATTATTAGTTATCATATAAGCTAACAACAAGGATTATAATGAATCTAATATGCTTTCATGAACAATTGGTTTTAATATTGGAAACACAAAAATAGTGTAGTGTATCAACCATGCCATTCCATATTAAGGTTTCACACTTTAAACAAACCCTTGTAAAATAATAACACATAGGTCAAGCCTCTATAATCATTTTAACTAGATTTTTTAATTGAACCTGGTGCATGAGCTCTATAATATTTGTGTAAATACCTCATACTTGACTTGTCAAATGACCATAAAAATCCATGATATATATTGAAAAATCAACAAGGATATGAAACTGGATAACGATATCATTGATATAACTCCATTGGCACATATATGCATGGAACCGTAATCATCAAACCATAGTTTCAAGTCTCTAGGTCACACGTGAAGTATCACACTGACCTTACATTCAAAAAACTTTCTGTAGAGGTATCGGGCTAGGTATGTATACAAAAAAAACCATATAATTTATACTTTATACAAAGACATTTCCATGTCGTGCATAGGAATTTTAATATTTAGGGTTCGAAAATATAAAGAAATAACCAATTATCTTTTCAACTTCAGAGTCAGAAGCTCACAATAACGTTTATAATCAAAACAAATTAAATGGTAGGATAATGCCAAAAAATTCTTTGTAATGCCACTACTTATGCATGAAGGATGGAGTGATGGGTATTAAACTGTAGAATAATATTTGAAGGATGTGGGTTTGAAACCCATAAAGGAGGAATGCAAATAAGCATGGAAGTAAAACAAGCTTCAAAACTTTTTTCCATTTTTCCTTGAGACCACAAATATTGAATGGAAAAGGAGGCCGAAAGTTTCAAGGGAATTTATTTTAAAAATGGAAACAATACTATATAAAACAAAGACTGGAGTTATGTACATAGAGTTCATACTGTTTGAGTTGGGATGGTTTGTGTAAGAAATTTTTTTAATCAAGAAAAAACCATGAAACAATGACTAATTCTTTAGAAGTATCCCAAATCAATTTAATAAGAATGCAATACAATATGCTCAGACAAAAATTCAAACATAAAAATTTCAAAAAATATTACTACAAAAAGAACATGCATTCGATGGATAACAAGCTAGAGTAGGATACCTTTTCCAATGCTTTCAACTCTTTTGCTAATTAGTCCTACAATTACCAGAAATGCTAAGCTAAGCTCCTTTACCAGACTATGCTACAAATGAAATGGTAAAACAAATAACGAGGGTGGTATACCTAAAATTGTAGTGTAAATTCGTCCACCCTAGGACATTGAATGCATGGCGGCATCATGTCATCCAAAATCAGTATGCACAACAATCCTATGATTCACATCAAATTCCACTTTCAATCATCAACAAATCATAGGCCTAAACTATTTCCAAGTATGAAAGAAATAACACACCATATAACCACCTCAACAACCACATTAACTATCAACTTGAATGAAGACCCAAAACTTCACATCGGACGTTGTCATTTCAACCTTTATGAAACCCACATTCAAAATAAATTGATGATGTAACGAATACATATATTCGACTTCGACTATAAAAAAAAAAAGTTTAAACAATATCCAAAACTATATAGTATCAACGTTTAGTTCATATATTATGTCATATGTAGTATGCATCGTGACTTCAAACCTTTTAATTGCAACATGCTAGCTTTTCCCATATAGACATGACACCATTCATATATATATATATATATATATATATATATATATGAATTTTGCATTAAAGTTTTATATGATAAACCATATCATCCTATGATATATGCATAAAAATGAATTTGCAAGACTTTTGAACCATATCGTGTAGTTAATCACCTAACCATTATGATATGTACTTTTCGATGTCTGATATGATTTTGATAAGAGATATAAACAACCTTTTATGACTCATGATCCTCATAACATATGTGATCTAGGTGGATATTGGTGGCCACCCACCTTTTCCAACTCGCTCAAAATAGTTTTCTGGCAATTTTGGCAATTTACTATTTTTAGCAATTTTAACTTCTGGGGCCATTTTGAGGGCCTAAATGAATTCTTTTCGGGATCAAGATTCTCAATGATAGCTGAAGGCATGATTGAACCCCCAAAATGAATCTCCTTGACGATACCTTTCCAACACTGTATCGTGCAACTAAAACAAAGATCGTATGCAAAAGTTATGACCCCGAGAAGTTGATGTACTGACTTACCCAAATGGGGCCCACATGAATTTTGGCGATTCATATCGTAGGGTTAGGTTTTTTTATGTATAGGGTATTTTACATTCTAGATTATTCTAAAAAGGCCTTCAAATCCTCATTGTAATCATGTTCTTGTGAATGCGAGTAGCCGTCACATCTCTTCTCAGGGATAAGCTGCCACCATTCTAGTGAGTCTTTCACTCTGTATTTTTACAGTCTCTGTACAATTCTTTCATTAATATAAATCATGTATTATTGTATCTATGTGTTTATGGTTTCATATCTGATACATTTATGTTATATTATTGGATATTCCTGATATCTCTGTGCATTTCTTTATTAGATCTCCGCTCTCATTTCGTGCTGAAAAAATAATCTGGATTAGTGGTATCAGAGCAGGCTTCTCTTGATCGTTTTTTCAGTGCATGTCCCTGACGAGTTCCAAGTATAGAAATTTGGTCTCAATATTGTATCTCTTGAAGACAATCACTCTCACACACCCAAGAAACCCTCCATGGAGGAAGAAAAGAAAAACGACGGAGCAGACGATCCTGTCAATTTGTTGTTTGAGCAAGCTCTCACGCGAGAGAGGGACGAAATGATGGAGAATTTTTCCCACATCACTTAACACCTGCCTATAGAAACATGCACATCTTCATCAAACAACCACTTTGGAAGAACCTCTCCTTTCAAGGTACAGGTTAATTTTGATATTCTCATATTTGAAGGTCAGATAGATGAGGATGTTGTAGACAAATGGTTTAATAAGTTAGAAGGTTATTTCTCTGTTCATAATTTTTCCTATAGGGAAAATATCACCTTCTCACTCTGTAAATCTCTCCCCCATGTCAAACATTGGTGGGAAACTTACTAGGAGGAAATTTCTAGAGAGGAGTCTGGAATATATGGGGCCAAGCCCACTTGGGATTTTTTTGTGGATGCGTTAAAGGAACATTATTACCATGTTGGAAACTATGAAGACCATTACATGAGATGGACCACACTGGGGCAAGAGAGGGGCCATGCAGTTCTGGATTTCACCAATACCTTCCATACCTTGTGCACCAATCTAGGTATCAAAGACTCCAAACAACATTTGGTTTTGAAATACCATGGGGCTCTACATAGATACGTCCAAACTAAAATGGATTTTCTGGACATCTCATCACTCGATGTTTCTTATTGATATGCTGTTAAAATCGAGAAAAAAATTAAGGACCAGAAAAAATAGGATTTTGGGTCTGCAAATATACAACAACCAAATTATGATAAAGACATCCCTAATAAATAGTCTCCCGAAAACCAGTCCAAGCCATAGGAAAATAAGGGTCATGGGAAGACAAAGAAGGACAACGGAAAAAGGTGCAATTTCTACAAAATCCCTTGGAAAAATACCAACGAATGTCACTCAAAACAGTCATTGGTGGCCAAAATCAAAGACAAGGGCCTGAACCCCGATTCAAAATCTAATTTTGAAAATAATGGTAAAAGATAGATCATCGACGGAGACCCCACTATTATTTTCTGGACCGCAACAATTCAACTAGAAGAACCAACAGATCTTGGAGAGGGGGAGCACCTTTTTCATTCACATATGTGGGTGAAGGGGGCCCCACTGCATTTTATTTTTGATAGTGGAAGCCCAAATAACCTCATATCAGGAGAGGTCGTCAAATATTTGGGACTATCGGCAACACCACACTTGCATCCATACAACATCGGGTTGCTTCGCCAAGGATGAGATCTCTGTGTCAAGAAACAATGTCAATTGTCATACGACATTCAACCCTTCAAGGAAGAGGTATTATGTGATGTTTTCCCAATAGATGTCTGTGATATTCTCTTGGGCCAACAATATATGTGGAAGTGCAATGCGATTTATGAGTCTTGACCTCGTAGTGTCATTGTTACTCTAGGGGGTCATCTCTACAGGATACCGTAGGTAATTCTGACTATCGTCCCACCTAAACAGTGCTGCAAGGTAGTATCTCATACTACAAAATTCAGCTTCTTCACAGTCTGTTCAAAGCGTGAACAGAAGAAGACAATTGTAGCTTTAGTCCAAGCACCTTCTATCCAACAGAAGCAGGTAGATAAGATTGCAGTAATGTGTAAATATTTCTTCTGCACAAAGGCATATCATGTATCCAGACTGGTTAAAAAGTTCCAACCCTTCTAGCCACAAGTTCCTGACAACCTTCAACAAGCTAAGCAATGCAACTTCTCCAACAAGGCAAGGAACTCATCAGGAGGCAGATTCAACAAACGCTTTTCCCTCTCCCCTGGGCACTCAACACAATGGAGAATATTTTTTTCTAAAGAGGGAGGATTGATCCAGGTGGATATTGGTGGCCACCCACCTTTTTAAACTTGCTCAAAACAGTTTTCTGGGAATTTTGGGAATTTACTATTTTTAGCAGTTTTAACTTTTGAGGCCATTTTAAGGGCCCAAATGAGTTTTTTTTCAGGATTGAGCTTCTAAGTGATAGCCGAAGGCATGATTGAGACCCCAAAATTAATCGCCTTGACGATACCTTTCCAACGGGCTATCGTGCACCTAAAACAAAGACCGTATGCAAAAGTTACGACCTCTGGAAGTTGATGTATTGACTTACCCAAACGGGGCCCACATGAATTTTGGTGCTTCATCTCCTAGGGTTAGGTTTTTGGATTTTTACAGTTTTTGACATTCCTGATTATTGTAAAAATTCCTTTAGATCCTCATTGTAATCATCTTCTTACGAATGCGAGTAGCCGTCACATCTCTTCTCAGGGATAAGATGCCACCATTCTAGCGAGTCTTTCACTCTATATTTTTATAGTCTCTGTACAATTATTTCATTAATATAAATCATGCATTACTGTATCTCTATGTTTATGGTTTCATCTCTGATACATTTCTGTTATATTATTGGATATCCATGATATCTCTATGCATTTATTTATTATATCTACGCTCTCATTTCGTGCCGAAAAAATAATCCGTATCAATAATTTTCAAGCAAATAATCATAATAACATCTTATGAGTATAATGTATGTAGCATAGAGTATTTTTGAAGCTTTATATAAACAAAATTTTTCTTTCTTTGTAACCAAATCAGAAGTGGAACTCATAATCAAACTGAAAGAAGAAAACATTATCACTATGTAACATGGATGAAGCCATTTCAGTAGATTAGTAATGTTAAATCCTGGGGAATATTTGAAAATAAACATACCTTATTTCTCCCTAGGGGGTCTCACCTAATTCAAACCTTATTTCTCCCTAGGGGGTCTCGCCTAATTCATACCTTCGTTCTCCCTAGGGAGTCCTTCCTAATAGTTATATATTTTATATCATAGATAGTAAAAAATTTAATTGTTCCTTGCAACTATTTCCATCCTATGATATTGTTGATGATTTTATGAGTCAACAATTAACACAACTATTCCAAAGTTATATTTTGTAACATCCCACTCTGGTGCACTGATGAAACTTATTCTTTGAGGACACTTGCTCGCAAGTGATCTGGATTTTTATGATGATGAACCACTTAACCTTGATGATGATGCGTCATGATTGATGACATGATGTTTTACTATTGCTGTATACAGGTGCTATTGACTCAGTTTCAT
>SNQJ01S0003856.1:139694-255410 GCA_010110895.2 Picea sitchensis
AATGGTGAAGTAGAAAGCAGTTTTACATTCAGCGAAATTATTGTTATTGGTGATAATATGATGAGATTGGTTGGCATTATGGTCTGCAATTTAGTTCTGCAATGATATTGTAGAGTTTGTTTATATTCTGATCATGTGTCACCTTAGTTATGCTGTTATGTGTTTTTGCATTGATATGAATTAGGTGATGTTGTTAATTTCTTATTTGTTAAAAAGAAAAAAAGAAAAAATTCCTACTGAACTTCGCTATTCATAAACATAACGAAGGGGTCGTTACATATGGTGTCAGAGCCGGTTCGACCCGCAGCTTGGGGTTCTCTACGACTTTCGTTGACATGAGTGAGTTTTATTATACCGTTGTTGTTTGATTAGATTGTGTGCGTGCGCAGTAATCTTGGTGAGAGGACACCGCAGAGGCAGACGACGGGGTTTTAATCTGGGCTTGATCTGTGTTTTTATTGTCATTGGGGCGTTTCGTTTCTCTAATTGGTTTGGCATTTCGTTTTTCCTTTTGTGGACAAATCGTTGGCATGGTGGTTATGGTCATGGTTGCTGCAGTCCGTGTCTGTATTTTGTTGAGTGTCTTTTGACATGCATTGTAGTTAGAGGGTGTTTTCAAATCTGAGTTTGAATGCGTTAATGATTTGTGTTTTATTGAGGTCTTTGGGCATTTGATCTGAGTTTTAAAGACTTAATGACCTACGTTTTCTTTTTCTCTTAAATGACCCTTGGCGTTGACAACATTTCACATAATGATCTGCATTTTGTTTTTCTATTATTGGGCGTTTTATTTACACTGTGTATGTAGCAGTTTTGCATGGATTCTTGGGCGTTTTCAGCCATTGGGTATGGAGAAATTTGTGCCTCCCTGGAACTCGTTGAAATTTTGGAATGTGTTTCGTGGTGTTGATTTCATTGGGAATTTCGGTACTCGACAGACCTCTGTGGTTTTCTGTAACCAATGCATTTTAATTGTTTAACATGATAACGCTCGGATTTCTACTGATGCGTTTATATTTAAATTTTACCCACAAAACCCCTGTTGAAGGAAGAATACACATCATTTTTAAACTAAACTTAAAGGTGTTTGGCTACACCTCATTGCGTGTATTTGTACGTGGACTTTTTGTTCAAAGAATACAAGATATCACAGAACTTGCTCTCATCGAGGTTATGAGATGGTCTGATCCGTTTCAGATTAGAAAGAGTTTTTTTCAGTTCGCCAGGATTTTTGCAAAGTAATTACTTAAGAATGTAAAAGGTTCTTAAGACCAGAAATCGATTCAAATCCTCCAGCTTAGTTCGCAGCCCTCCCATCTAACCACAGTATCCATGCTAAATCCCACGACATTAATTTCGCTCGCCTTCGCGTGCACACTATGCCAAGCCAGCTGTATCTCCCGGGGTTCATCGTCCATCTTTTGTACAACATCGAGATAGATTCGTATGAATGTATGGTGAAGAGGTTAATTACTGTCACTATCCACCGTGAGTCTGTGACTTCCACTGTTTGTTACTTTCCAAATCGTTGTTAGTTCACCGGTTAATTCACACCTTGAGATCGTTCAATTGAAATTAACTCGCAGTTTAATTCGCTGTTAATTCGCTGTTAATTCACCATAACTCGCAGTTTAATTCGCTGTTAATTCGCTGTTAATTCACCATAACTCGCAGTTTAATTCGCTGTTAATTCACTATTAATTCACCATAACTCGCAGTTTAATTCACTGTTAATTCGCTGTTAATTCACCATAACTCGCAGTTCAATTCGCTGTTAATTCATAACTCGCAGTTTAATTCGCATTTTTTATATCATTCAAATCGCATGTTGATCTTGGTAAAGTCACCATTAGTTTCAATCCATCGATGAAAACACCTGCTGTCGCCGATTAGACAGTGAAGAAAATAACTCAGCCGAAGAGGTAGCATCGAAGGAATAAAATCCAAACACAGTTGGAGCAGTCGCCTTTACCAGGAGAACTATGAAGATTCAGAACGCTCTCCTAGTGCTTTCGAACACCCTTACTTCGTAAATAATTGAAAGTACTTGTGTTTGTTGGAACTTCCATCAAGCATAGAGAAGTTTAGGAAGTAGTATTGATCAAGACTTGTATGACGTAGTGTGTTAAATGACTACAGTATGCGTTTTTTTTTATTATATATTAATGCACGGGTTAAATCCTGAAGGTGTACGTCCTTCCCTTAGTAATTTCTGGCAGTTTACTGTCTCTTACCTTCAGCTGAGGTTTTTGGTCGGTTAAAATTGGTTTAAGGAAAATATTACTTCGTGTGTTCCGTTTCTGCATGCGTTTTGGTCTTAAACTGGCCCGATCTGGAAGTGGTGATCGAAATTGACAGTTGCCTTCCGTAAAAGCAGTTGTACAATAGATGACTAAATCTCTCCTTATCTTCATTCTACTTTAACCTACTGTTTGGCGGAAATTGTGGTGACCACGTCATGCTTGATTCGGTAAAAGATAAAATACAAACTCATGGTCGTTCAGTTGGTATGTTTTCCATAGGAGTCAAACTGGGTGCTGTTGTAAGCTTTTGTATTGGTTTAGGATTGGACATATGCGTCCAGTAGGTTTTATCATTCGCAATGGCCCACTGAATGGGTGTTCAATGACTGATACGCCTAAGAACAAAATGCTAAATCCTTTATATCACCTGTAAACCTTTAAGATTAGAATTTGGGCATACTATTCAATGGTTGCTTTTGTCTTCGGCATACATATTGTAAGCCAGTTAATTAGGGTAGGGTTTACTTTCACCATATCACGGTAAATTCCGTTGACAGTTGTTCTTTAGCTTTGTTTTTTTCTCTTAGTATACATATTCTAAGTAAGTAAAGTTTGGTAGATGCTTAAGTTTTTTTGTCCTTATTATACATATTGTAAGCCAAGGGATGATAAAATTACTTTTATCATTATCTCATATCGCCCAAGTTTGATAAATTGCGTTCAAAAGTTGTTGTCTTATTGAAAATTCTATATATGGACCCTTGTTAATGATTGTTGTTTAATGTATGGTCATATTTATTATGGTTAGTTGGCCTTGTCATTATGGAGATGGTCTTAATACGTATTGCCATTCTAGGTATGATATTATTTGAAGATTCCCATTATGATGTTATTTTTGGAATATGAAGTGATATGGTAATTTCCAATGTATGAAGTTAACTTAATTATGAATTTTTTGGAATATGAAGTGATATGGTAATTTCCAATGTATAAGTTAACTTAATTATGAAGTTATCTTAAATGTGAGTGTACATTGATAATTGGAACCTATACCTTAATCGCAATGTCATTTCGACCTTTTTAATTATGGATATCAGGTATCACCTCAAAAAGAAAAAGAAAAAGAGAAGTGAGTCTTACATAGGGTCCCTCCCTAGTTACTCGGAGCATTGGCCATTTTAATTATTGTAATTGTTATAGCTTGTCTTTAGTAATATGAGTGATTATTCAATTATGCTAATAAAGGTGAAGGATAATGTTATGGCATACCGATGTCCGGGGAATATTGTTTAGAAATTCATAATATGCGATCATTATTGCATTTGAAGCTAAGTATTGTTAAACCCTTGCTACTGACAACCTGGCGGGCAACCTTACTTAAGCGTGGTTGGGTATTCAAATGTTAAGCAAGCTTTAATCTCATAATGGTGATAGAGTCTTACCAACGGCGGATCGCTACTTTATTACTAAAATGCTGCGTGGTGCAACCTTGGCGCTCTATGGACATATTTTATTGTCGTTACTCATCACAAGGTTCTTAGTATCTTTGTGGATGAACGCCGCGGTTGGCATCTGTTATCCAAGGGCTACATAGAGCACAATGTATACTTGCCATATTTCCCACCAGCATCGGAGTTGTTTTCATATCGAGGAAGGTCACTACATATGGTGGGTATGGATCGATTTCCAGAGGAGTTTCCTGGATGCCGCCAGAAAGAGAATTGAGTTTACTATAGACCTAAAAACCGGGGACTCAAATCCAATAGCAGAACGCTTTATCGATGTCGTCCTTGAGTTGTGGGCAGAGTTAAAATGCAACCGAAAGAGTTGATGGATTCCAGGGATTGATATGTCCTATGTGTTCCGTGGTGCACCGGCTATTTCCATCTCGGAAGAAGGTGGATCGGAGGGTTGGTGGATTGAGTATCATCAATTGAACAAGGCTACCATCAACCGTGACTTTACTAAGAATCGATGATCCGCTTAATCAAAATGAAGGGGGCTTACAGTTGTTCTAAGATCGACGGCGATCGTGGTATCACCGCCATTGATCAATGAGGATGACGTCCTAAGACCGTAAGTAAGACGTAGATTTGACATTATGATTTACCATTTTACCTTTGACCGGCAAACTCTAGGTATTGCAGGAGCTTCGATGAACGGTGTTCCGCGGAGTACTTCCTGGACAAGCCCAAGTATCTATATTGGCTTATATTCTAATCTACTCCTCGCATCATTTGAGGAACTCGACGAGCACTCCGCCATACCGGTACTGCTAATCGCCACGAGAGCACAAATTATATGGAAGCTATTCAAATGCTCCTTTTATCAATCGAGGATCACTACATAGGGAATTTCATCTATGCATGGCTGCATCGGGCCAAAGGGGATCCTGCGTTGAGATATTATTGAATGGCTCCGCTACTTTAAATACCGCTGTATGAAGAAGCTCATGGTTAAAGGTGGATACTCATCGGCGATGGTTATTCGAGGGATTTTTGAGGATAGCAGGTCCGATCATGGAATTGCAGAAGTAAAACAAGAAGTTTGTTTGACAGAGAAATGCAATGTAATAGCGAAGAGGCTTTAAAGAGTTGTTGACAACAAATATACTAAAGGTCCCTGACATGATCGACTTCTTGGTATGCAATCATGCATCCAAGGAAGGTTTTAGGTGGAGTCTCTTGATGCAGGACGGATGAATGATTACTTACATTCTGGAAGCTAAGAAGGCATGAGGGGAAATACGTATTACGATTTGCTGTTATTAACCCATAGTATGCCTTAAAGGCATGGAGACACTACCTTGTTGGATGAAAAATTGAATTAAAGACTCATCATTGTGGACTATAACACATTTTTATGCAAAGCGACCTGAACATGTGACATCGGTGTTGGTTGGAATTGTTTAGTGAGTACGATTTCGAGATTTATTACATTAAGGGAACAGTGAATTGAGTGGCTGATGCTTTTAGTCGGAGACCACGCATCTTTTGGTGTTTCCTCTTCAAACGAAAATACGTGAGAAGATCTCTACTCTTTACATTATGGATGATGACTGGTACAAAGAAGTCGAGTGGATTTACCCGGCAAACACTCAAGGATGAAAATCTGGCCAATTGAGGTGGAGGCCTTTTGATAGCGACGGGTTATTAAGGTTTAGAGGTCAAATTTACATACCACCAAACAAAGAGTTGAGGATGTTGATCATGAACAAGGCTCATAGAGCAGCTTACAAGGCTTTTCCACCTGGAGTTACGCACATGAGGGCAGACCTTAGCCCTTTGTCTTCCCTAGGAATGAAGGTCGACATAGTCAACTTTGTATAGATATCTCGAAAGTGTCAAGAGGTGGTAAAATTTAACATAGACACCGGTAGGGATTACTTCCAAACTGCTACGCCATTCTCAACCAAAATAAAATCTTTCTCGCATGGATTTACGTTGGATTTCGCTAACAAGGCAAGGAGACACGACTCATCGCTAGAAGGTCATTAATTGACAAAGAGTGCTCATCATTCCGGCAAAGGCACATACCGAACCTCGACATGGTGAGAGCTTCTCTACCGCTGAGATGGTAGGCCGCATGGTGCCTAAGAAGATTATGACCGGATCGAGAGATCGTACATCGATCGCATTTTGAAGTTTCAAGAGGTCTGGGAACTCGCTAACTAAACTTTAGTATCGTGATTTAGGATCGATTGGATGTGCATATACGAACGCAACCAAACCTTGGAAGATATGCTGCGCATGTACATGATGGACCAAAAAAAGCGCTGGGAGGAATTCATTACGCTCTAGTAGAGTTCCACTATAACAATAAAGTACCAGAGTAACTACATTAAGATGGTTCCAGTTTTGAGTTTCTTTATGGGTAAATCATGTTCTGGACTTCGATGCCAGGGATCGGCTTTGATAGTGGAGTCCCCGTGGGGACCGATCCAAAGAAAATGGAAGATAAATTGAAAACCATAATACAAAGGATAAAGGATGTGCAGGATTGACATAAGAGTTATGTCGATGCGACCAGACGACCGTGAAGCTGGTGGTCGGCGACGGTGCCCTCTTGCGTGTTAAACTCATTTCGAGTCTCATCAAGCTCTTGAAAGGAGCCAAACTCTCCCAGGTTCGTGTGGGACCTCTCGGAGCATTGTGGAGAGAAAGAGGCCGCGGCCTATCGACTAGCCTTACCTCGATTCTTTGAGGTATGATGCATGATGCTCTTTCATGTACGCGCTTTGAGACATTATGTTAGTGATCCTACAATAACGGATTGACATGAGTTCCCATGTATCGATGAGGGAGCCACCGGCTGAGTTCGCCCGCATTTGAATCAACGCGGTTCGACAGCCACGGTCAACGGTAGATGAGGTCATATCCAATGGGATTAGCGTAGTCCGGGGACTCGGCGACTCGAGGACGATATGATATGCGCCAACAGCTTACATTTTTTTTAGACTTATGATACTATGGTACCTATGATACTGTGGTACATTTATTTCCTCGGCATTATAATCGAAACTTCGACAGTTTAGACCAAGAGGGGTGTGTGTAACATCCCGGGCCCGGGCGCATTGATGAAACTTATTCTTTGAGGACACTTGCCTCGCAAGTGATCCGGATTTTAAGGATGATGAACCACTTAACCTTTACGATGATGACCGCGATATACTGAGAGAGGATGCTTTTATCATTAATAGATACAAAAGCATTGACTCCGGGCTTTACTGAGCGGTTTCGATCTTGAGGGATGCAGAGGGTATCTGAACTCCCCTTGGACTTCCGATTGAGTCAGGGAGTGGGTTGTTTTGGTTGTTTCATTTATGATGATATTGTTTTGTTTTGATGATGCTATTGATTCTGCGCGATAGCTATTAAGCGACATGATCCGGTTATGATGGTTGATGATGCAAAATGACGATAGCTTGCCGACCAAAACCACATATGGAGTCAAGGATACAATAATGAAATCTTAGGAGATTGAGGTGGAGAGTATGGTTTCGCAGCTCGCCATGTTCTATTAGCATTCCGCCGCATTCAACTTCGTAGGTTAACGATTACCTAGTTCCCGAAGACCTTAATGATGCCGCGAGGGCATCGCTACGCCGCTTCACGTATCTCGGAACCGTGGTTAACGATTACCTAGTTCGAGGGATCCACGATGCCATGAGAGAAAACTGAAACCGTTTCTCATGATGACTCTAAGGGACACACAATAAGGCAAGGGCCTTATTCCTTAGAAGCCCTTAGTCTCCTACAAGTTCACCCTGCAGAGTGTTGACTCCAGATTCTACCTAACCGGCTAAGTCACGAGTAAACCCTGAGCATGTATACATCCCCGGCGCACGCCTTAATAAAGAAATGCAAGTCACGAGTGGCACCCTGAGCACGTGGTTCATCCCGGCGTACGTCGCAAGAGAAGCAACGAGGCGAAAGGGTGCCCTTGAGCATGTAGTGCATCCCAAGGCAAACGCCGATGGATGATGATGATGAGACAACCTAGATGACCCTAAGACCTTAACTTCTTAATAAATCTTCCAATAGAACTCTAATTACTAAATTGCTCTCGCCCAAATCAAACCTATATTAAAACGTCCCTAAGATAAATTGACCAGCCCTAAGAAAAGATTCTATGTGTCAGTTCCAGGCTTAAACTAAAACCCTCCTGTAGGGTGTTGTTAATTAAGTCTTCTAAAAATAAAGGGGGTAAAGTAATGGGGGAATTAAAGTAAGTGAAACCCATGGCTTTTAAATGATAAAGAATAAATAAAATTTATAAAAGTGTGGGCGTATAAAAGCTAGGAAATTAAAAATATATTGAAAAGATTAAAAACCGCATTTATCTTTTGGGTGCAAAAATAAAAAATAACAAGAGAGAATTAAATAATAGAATAAATGAGACTAGAAATTAAGGAGTAAATTAAGGAGTAATTTAAGGAGTGATTAAGGAGTAAATTAAGGAGTAATTTAAGGAGTAAATTAAGGAGTGATTAAGGAGTGATTAAGGAGTAAATTAAGGAGTAATTTAAGGAGTAAATTAAGGAGTAATTTAAGGGGTGATTAAGGAGTAATTTAAGGAGTAATTTAAAGAGTGATTTTTGAGGAAGTGAGGAATTTGAGTCTTTTAATTATTAAAAAGAAATTAATTTTGGAGAACCAGAGGCATGTGTGACACTTGGACGGCGGAGAACGTTTAGAGGGTTGTCATTAAAAATTAATTAATTAATGATTTATGAATTAGGTCAGTCTCAAAATTCTATAAAAGGAGGGGAAGGGAAGGAAGAAAGGGGGATGAACAGTTAGCGTAATGTTACGCTACCGAATTGTGGCTTGACGGGTTGCTTGTGAGGAGTTGGGTATATCTCAGCTGTGATTGGAGTGGTAGCTCAGCCGTTGAGGTGAGATGAGACGCTAGACTATCTCTGGTTCTTGTGTGGCCCCTTTGCGGCTCGGGGGGCTAAGGGGGAAGCAGAGTACCCCTAGCGTTTGGCTGGGAGGTACCGGTGAGCTTTCTGTGGTCAACAAGCAGAAGCGGCACAGAGCGAGGGAAGCGGCGCAGCGCGAGGGACGTCTCCGAAGCGGGCGAGTGGCAACGATATGGTTTTAATGGTGAAGTAGAAAGCAGTTTTACATTCAGCAAAATTATTGTTATTGGTGATAATATGATGAGATTGGTTGGCATTATGGTGTGCAATTTCGTTCCACAATGATATTGTAGAGTTTGTTTATATTCTGATCATGTGTCACCTTAGTTATGCTGTCATGTGTTTTTGCATTGATATGAATTAGGTGATGTTGTTAATTTCTTATTTGTTAAAAAGAAAAAAGAAAAAAATTTCCTACTGAACTTCGCTATTCATAGACATAACGAAGGGGTCGTTACATATTTCTCTAAGAGTTACAATGTTTTTCACTTTCTTAATAATTATTGTCTTCCTTGCCTATGATCGCTTGTTGATATTTGGATTATTCAATGCACCCTTAGATGACTTACACTGTGTAAATTTTTCACTATTATGCAAAGAATAAAAAGAAAAAAAATTATTGGCTAGTGTGATGAGCATCATTACCATGCCCCAACTTGTTTTCATGACACTAGAAATATATATAAAATTATACCTCTTTTTCATTGCATAATAGAGGAAAATTTGTATATTTTGAGGTAATGAAACTTAGCACACTGATTGTCAAAAATTATTTGTGGGTCTCCCATGCCATTGCATATTTCCTCAAGTTTCAAAACTCTCATGCTTTGTAACTAGACTCCCATTGGTGTGCATTCTCTCTAAGGTTATATATTTTTGCATGATAAATGCATCACACTATTTGTCAAAAAGTAAACTTGTAAACCTATGTGACCAATATGAAAAATTAGAAATGATTGAAGATATTATGGGTCATGATCTTATTTTTAATGCAATGGTCACAAACACCAAAAAGTTTGGAAGTTTTAAAAGCACATGACACAATATGTTTGTGTGGTGTTTTGAAAGTCATAGTTAAGGAACTTGCAACCATCATATATATTACCAAGTTCAAATGTGACCACATTTTGTGGTTTAAAATTTTCAACTTTATAATGGGCATGACCATATCACAAACACTCAGAAGTTAAAAAATTTCACCAACGTGATGAAAACCTACCCCATTTGGGGCATTTCATTATTCATTAAGTTCAAACATTCTAAATATTTCACCATAATCAAGATAAAATATTTTCATTTCATAATCAAAAGGGTGATGAAGTAGAAGTCATCACACTAGTTCAAAAGTTAGAAATTATGCACTGCCATCACACTTCACCATAAGTTCAAAAAAAAGGTTGGTGATGTGAAACTAGTATTAGAACAGAGAACCCAAGCATATGTATGTATCACACCATTGAAAATTTTGCATTGCATTAATTGATTGAAAGTTTTCACATTCCCTAACAATTGGGAGGAGGTTCCATCACTGAGTGAGGGAACTTATGAAAAAGCTCAATGTTCTACCATCTTAAAAACACTTACTTGAAATCTATCATAGGTTAGTTCCTAAATTTCCTATCTCCCTTTGTTTCATGTTCTCATGAGCGAATACTTGTGGGATGATATTTAGATTTAAAAGAAATGGGATTGGGTATGTCAATTTCCTTGTTGCACACACAGTCTTATGGTCGTATCACCATAGGGTTTCTATTTGTCAAGATATGTGTTTGAAACCAACATCCATTGAAAATAAATATTTTTAGTTATATTTGACTTTTAGAATATTCTTATCACATTTTTGTTAACATATTTCAAACCATATCCCTTTTGAATAATCATTGCTTTACTTTATTTATTATTACCAAGGTTCTATTTGCAATATAATGGAAATTTCTTTCCCTAATATTTGCTTCTCCTTTGCTTTAGTTTTAAGAGAATATGTGCATAGGCCTTGTATCATTGGTTTCATATCAATTCTTTCTGTGAAATCTCCAATCGTGTTTCAATTTTCTAGGAACACTCACAAAGGTCTAGGAGGATCCAAGAATGCTTACAGAGGTCCAAAAGGATCCGAATGTCCACAGATGTCCAACACGGTTAAAAATGATCAAAATTCTATCGTCCCAAATTCTATATAAAATGACATCAATGCATAGATCTCGCCATTAGCTTTCCAACGACACAAACGACAAGTCAAACAAAGTTCTTATGCAAATGTTATGGCCAGCCAAAGTTTGAGTCAAACCATGGAAAAAGTCAAAGGTCAAAGTCAATATGGTCAAAAGGGTGACACGTGTCACCAATGAAAGGGTGACACATGGCACAACCATGTAGCAGACTGGGCAGGTGACGTACATAACCAGTTGGCAGGTGACTGGGCAGATCATACAAAACAAGTGGTCCAATCACAAGTTGACAAGTGGTAGAGATAAGTCAATGAAAGCTTGCCATTTGGCAATCTCCCATTGGCCTTTATGGTCATGATTTATTAAAATTTTGGGAGTCGACAGGGGTCAAACTTGTGACCTCACAAATCCTTACACCAAGCTCCATACCAATACGCCACACACTTTTCACTTAACCATACATGTTGTAAAATATATTTAAGTTTGATGAAAGGTTTGTTGGATGGAAAAAAGGGCCAAGGGCCTAAGCCCTTGACCCCTAGCTTGTGATAATGTAATATTCCATATAACCATGGGTCCTAAACTTGCAGGTGCTTTAAAATGATATATTCGATATGTTTATAATAATATAACCATATACCAATAAAAAAAAAAATGTTTGGCAGTCGGTGGGGCTTGAACCCCTGACCTACCATTGAATATACCAACGACCTAACCAATCAACCAAAGGTGTGGGTCTTGTTCTAACTTCCCGCTAACAAACATTTTATTCCATCCAATAGTTGTGGATGGAGGTTGAGGGGCATGCCCTATTTAATGAGTGTGCGGATCAAGAATTGTACACAGACTCATAATTGCAGAGTTATGTCTCAAAGTGAAAGCCCGAGGGTACAAGGACTTTGAGGCTACACTGTAAAGAATGTCTAGAGGTCCCTCGACAAAATTTTAAGAAAATCATACTCATTTTTCACAAATTTTCGCAAGGAATCCAACAGTGCATTCCGTTTATGCACTTGAGAAACATGTAAAATGGTCATTGTAAAACACAAGTATTTCAGTATTAATAAAGAGGTCTCTATTGGAAGCGAGCCCAAAGATGTAGCCCAAATTGGGTGAACTCTTTTATCAAACTTGTGTATGTGATTTTTTCGTTATTATTCATTTTGAGTTGATTTATTTGCAATTTATTTATCAATAAATTGTATATGGTTAGATAAGTATTTCACATGTGAACTGTACACAATCAAGCGATCATTATTATTTCAAAGATCAACTAGATATTTATGTGTTTTTAAAATAATCAACATCTAAGGATTTTTCGGATCAAGTTGGTATTAGAGTAGGTTTGACAAGTGTTTGCAAGTGAATTCTTAAAATAACCAAACTCAGACTTGGTAAAGGAGAGCTTGCAAGTTATAACTGTGATATTGAAAGAAGACTTCGTAAGCATAAGATGGCTTTTGAAGGAAAGGAGGGAGAATATCCTCCAATGAGTCTAGAAGAAATGTTGGATACACTTCACTCAATGAGAGAGATAATATATGATTTGCAATGAAGAATTCAAAATCCCATAAGTGGAGAATCTTCGGTAAAAGGAGGAGGAGGTGAAGGTGGCGGACCTTTAGAGCCCCCTTCACCATCCTCATCATCATCTTCCTTTGAAGCAAGTGAACATTCTTCTCATCGAAAGAAGTCCTCTAAGAATTCTCATCATAATATGCCTTTATTAAAGTTGGATGTCAAGTTTGAATTTTTGACCTATTATGGAGAATTTAATGCCGATAAATTAGACAACTGGATAAAGAAATTAGAGGTATATTGCATGGTTCAAAAGACCATGGATGAGGCTACAAAGATACAATTATCTTCTCTTCGACTAAGTGGAATAGCCTTAATATGGTGGGAGAGTAAAATGAAATTTGATCTTGTTCAAAAGGGTAAAGTAATATCTTCTTGGGATCATTTTACTAGGGATATATGAAAACAATTCTATCCATTGGTTTATATGAAAATGATACTAATAGACTGGAAACATGTAAGGCGGGGTAAAGGCCAAAATATTCAAGCATATACTCATGAATTCAAAAATAAGTCATTACCCTTAGGAATTATGTTATATACCCATGAAAATCTTCTAAAGTATATTGGTGGCATGCACTCCTATATTCTTCACACTAATTCAATAAAGTGTTAGTACAAGATACACATCTGGAGGCTAGTAAGGGTAATCATGCAATCGAATATAAGAAGCCATTAAAGTTTGAAAAGAAATTGAAAGGTAAATGGAAGAGTAAGAAATCAAGTACAATAAATAAAGTTGAGTAAAGACCTACATGTTCCCACTGTAATAAAAAGGGACATGAGGAATCACAATGTTTGAAGTTTCATCCAAAATTATGATCGAAGAAGTTCAAGGATAAATTGAAGCAAAAGACTATTGCATCATCTCATCAGGATCTAGGGTTAGATTCTGAGGATGAATTTAATATCATGTAAATAGGAATGAAATCTAGATCAACTATCAATTATAATTCTTCAATTCAATCTGCTAAATTGGAAATTGATACTGATCAAAATAAAAGAAGCGACCTTTTCCATGTCAGACTTATAGTCACGCATACAAAGGTGGATACTTTATTTGACAATGGCTATCAAGTTAACCTAATATCTGAAGCAATTGTTAAGAAGTTGGGTTTGAAGACGACACCTCATAAAAATCCTTATCCATTAGGTTGGGTATGTGAAGATGCTAAGTTGTAGGTAACAAAACAATGCAAGATTAGATTTGCAATAACAACTAAGTTATTTGATGAGGTTGAGTTAGATGTTGTACCTATTGAAATTTCTGGCATTGTATTGGGTACTCCATATTTATTTGATAGGAAGGCCATATTCTACCATCAAGATAATAAATATCATATTTTCAAGGAAGAGGTTGAGTATATTGTCATATCTCATCATAACAAAAGTTATGTTTCTTTAGTGAGCATAGTCAAATTAAGAGACTCGTGAGAGAAAGTAAATCTTGTGTTCTCATGA
Organism: Picea sitchensis; assembly: GCA_010110895.2. NCBI lineage: Eukaryota > Viridiplantae > Streptophyta > Pinopsida > Pinales > Pinaceae > Picea > Picea sitchensis. Next base: position 153,569 of record SNQJ01S0003856.1, read on the forward strand.
TAGTGAAAAAAGGGGGAAGATATAACAAATGATTTATCAGGTTGTGATCTAGATAATAAGAAGGAATTGATCAAAATCATATCTAATTATGATGAGTTATTCTAGGAACCTACAGGGTTTCCTCCTAAGAGGGAGGTTGAACATGAAATATATTTACAACAGGGTGCTCCTCTTCCGAATATTGGAATGTATAGGTTATCAGTGATCGAGAATACAAAAATAAAGAAACAATTATAGGATTTTCTCAATAAAGGAATCATCATTCTAAGATCCTGTATGCGTGGCCCTCCTATTGTATTTGTTCCAAAGAAAGATGGCATGTGGATGATGTGTTTTGAATTTCGAGCCATGAACAAGATTATGGTAAAGAACCATTATCCTCTTCCCAAAATTGATGAATTATTGGATCAATTAAATAATGTTGTTTATTTCACTAAGTTGGATTTGAGAAGTGGTTACCATCAGATAGAAATTGCATAAGGTGACATATGAAAAATTTCTTTCAAGACCAAGAAAACATTGTTCGAGTGGCTAGTTTTGCGATTTGGATTATGCAATGCACCGACAACATTTATGAGGGTAATGAATGATGTGTTCATACCCTACATAGATTATTTTTTTATCATCTATTTAGATGATATATTGATCTTTAGTAAAATATGGGAATATCATATAAAGCATGTCAAGACAGTCTTTGAACTCTTGAAGAGGGAGAAGTTGTATATCAAGTTATATAAATGTGAATTTGGAAAAACTTCTTTGGTATATTTGGGTTACATAGTAGGTAATGGTCATCTAAAAATAGACCGTACAAAAGTAGAAGTCATTGTGAAATGAACCAAGCCAACTACTACCACATAATTCATGAGCTTCTTAGGAGCAACACAATACTGGAGAAAATTCATTGTTAATTTATCATACATAAAAGCTACTCTACATGCATTAACAAGTGTGAAACAAGTCTTTCAATGGGGAAGCAAGTAGTATAAAACCTTATAAACATTGAAGGAAAACATAAGCACCACACCGGTTTTGAATTTGTCGGATCTACAACAACCATTTGAGATTCAAACAAATGCAGACGAATATGCCATGGGAGCAATCTTGATGGAATGAGGTAAACCTATATGTTATCATTCTGATACTTTTACACAAGATTTGATTAACTATCCAAAATATGATAAGGAATTGTATGTGTTGGTACAAAGTGTAAAGAAATGGAAGCATTAATTAAAGGTAAAAGAGTCTATAATTCATACAGATCATCATCCATTACAGTGTTTGCAGTCACAGACCAAGCTAAAATAGTCATGACGCTTCAGGTGGATGGGTTTTCTACAAAAATTTCATTTGCCAATAAAGTATAAGAAAGGTATTCATAAAAAGGTTGTAGATATGTTTTTAGGACCAATTATTATTGCATCGACAATACTCAGTTATAATCCTTTAGCACATGAAAGTTATGAAGAACGATATACTAGGGATGATGATTTTAACAAGTTATATGATGCATTAACTCATGGAAATCAAGGCTAAAATTATTATATACATGACAGTTTGTTATATCATCTTGGAAAGCTTTGTATACCCAGAGATGAAAGAGTAAATGTAATAAAAGAATCTCACACGTTTCTAATTTTTTTATCATTTTGGGGTTGGTAAGATAGTAGCATAGTTATAGAGGTATTCATATTGGCCTCGAATGAATGAAACAATTTATAAGTATACCAAAGGGTGTGTTATGTGTGCCATAGGTAAGCCTAGCAACACAAATTTGGGGTTATATACACCACTTCTAGTACCCTCTCAGCTATAACACACCCTCATGTTTTCGAGGTTTGTCAATGTCCAGGACAGGTCATGATTATCTATATGTTGTCGTGGATATATTAAACAAGATGTGTATTTTGATTCCATGATTATGGAAAGTATCTCCATGGATTTTGTAGGAGGTTTTTTGATGTCCAAGATAGGTCATGATTGTCTATATGTTGTTGTGGATAGATTCAACAATATGTGTATTTTGATGCCATGCAAGAAATAGGTCACAACTGAACAAACAAAAAATATCTTCTTTGCTAATGTTTGGGTTCATTTTGGACTTCCTATATCTATTATATCATATTGAGACTCTCTTTTTGGGAAAGTTTTGGTGTCATTTATAGGATATTATGGACACTAATTTGAAGACAAGCACAAATTTTCATCCATAGACAAATGGACATATAGAAGTGGTAAACAAAACAATGGTACATTTGCTTCGAGGATATTGCAGAAATCATCCTAAGTTATGGGATGAACAAATACCTTATGTACAACATTCCTATAATCATTCCATGCATTCTTCTACTCAGAAAACTCCTTTTGAAGTATGTTTTGGGTACTTGCCTAAATCACCTATGGAATTTTCTTTTGGAGAAGTGGGTAAAGAATATGGACAAGATGATATAGATAAAGCTCATAGGTTCATTCAAAGGATTCATCATGTACATCAAGCAATACATCAACAATTGGATAAAATCCAAGCCAAATATAAGGCGAGGCATGATACACATCAGTTTGATCATCAATTTGAAGTCGGTGATCAAGTATGGTTACATATCAACAAAGAAAGAATGAAAGGTGAAGGTAAAAAGATAAGGCCAATACTATATGGTCCATTTAATATCTTGGAAAAGATTGGTATTAATTTCTTTCGTTTAGATCTACCATCCTACATGCAAATATATTCAATGGTAAATGTTGAGAATTTGAAGCTTTATGAGCCTCCTATGATTACAGATGAAGATGAAAGTATTCAAGTTCCAACAGTTGATAAATTTTCTCTAGAATATTTGGACGAGCTACAGGAACATGTTGTTATTGACAGAAGAATCAGAACTTCATAGTGAGGCATTGTGGAATATCTTTGAGTAGTTGGTATTAAAGGATTAAAACCAAGTAAGGAAAAATGTATGGAGATAGGAAGGGTGATGGAACTCTACATACACCTAGTTTGTGAGTAATCAAAACTTTTGGTGGTCCAAAAGGCTTCCAATGGGGAGGAATGATTCAAGAGGATCTAGGAACACCGACGGAGGTCCAAAAGGATCCAAAATTCCCATAGTGATCAAGAATGGTTAAAAAATGATTAAACTTTGATAGTCTCAATTTTTATCAAAAACAACATCAATGCATATAGCTCATTGTTAGCTTTCCAATGGTGCAAACAATAAGTTAAATGGAGTTTGTATGAAAAAGGTATGGTCAATCAAAGTTATGGTCCGTCAAAGGGAAAAATTCATAATTCAAAGTCAAAAAGGTCAAAAGGGTGAAACGTGTCACCACTACAAGGGTGGCATACGACACAACCATGTATCAAATTGTGTAGGTGATGTGGCATGACAGATTGGTAGGTGACTAGGAAGATCAAGCAGATCGTACAAACCAAGTAGTCCAATCACAGGTCAACAAGTGGTAGAGATAAGACAATGAGAGGTTGCCATGTGGCAACCTCCCATTGGCCTTTATGGTCATGGTTTATTAAATTTTGGGAGTCAACGGGGGTTGAAACTATGACCTCTCAAATCCTTACACCAAGATCCATACCAATAGGCCACACACTTGTCACTTAATCATACATGTTGTAAAATATATTTAAATTTGATGAAAGGTTTGTTGGCTGGAAAAAAGGGTCGAGGGACTAAGCCCTCAACCCCTAGCTTATGATCATGTGATATTCCATATAACCGTGGGTCCTAAAATCATGAGGGTTTTAAAATGATATATTCCATATGGTTATAATAATATAACATAAACCAATAAACTGTTAAGTTTTGTGCTATTATTAGGTTATTTTCAATTTACTAGAGCATTCAATGCATTTCCAATGAAACAACATAAAGAGGACCACCAAAAGAAACACAATCACAAGGTACACAACATTTTGTCCTGGGAAACCCTCGTGGGGGAGAAAACCAAACAAAAACTTCCTCAATAATAGATTGCCAATACAATGCCAAGACTAAGACCAAAACAACAAGAATAAACTAGGACTGATCATGTGCCTCTCTTCTCCTTCCTCCTTCAACTACAATTTCCTTCAAAACATGTGCACTAGATGAGTGAGTGAGTGAATAAACAAGTGAGGCTCCATCCTCACTTATAAATACTAGTTGAGGAAGCACTAGGGTTATGTCTCTTCACTTAGTAGGTCCGACTTCATCCAAGAGTGGTTAAAACCACTTTATAAATCATAGGGGACGACTTTAGAAATACCACCATATAAATATGGTTTGAACAATAAACAAAATGGGAATTGGTATTATACAGGTCACGACATGATCAATCCAAAAAAGGGGATTTAATCTATAGGATAATAACTCAAATATAATTAGAATATTCTTCGAAGTTACAATATTTCAACACTCCCCCTTAATGAGAAGGGTACTCTACTGACATAAGCCAATACAAATTCATCAGGAGAGAGAGAGTTCATCCTCATCATCAACATCTGGAACACTGATTGGAACATATATAAGTCATCGAAAGTTTTTCTCATCATCAATATTATCATCGTTCATATCATGGAGCTAGAGTAGCATCATCATCATCATCAACAACGTGAAGCTAAAGCATCAACATCAATAGAATGAAGCTAGTGCAACATAATAAACAACATGAGGCTGCTAAAACATCATCAACAACACGAGGCTGGTAAAACATCATCAACAACAGGAGGCTACAACATCATCATCATAATATGGAAATAGAATGAGGTAGGTGCAACAACAACATTTTGTGGTACTCTAACAGACCATCCTAACCGGACCTTCAGGATTTTCCTAGGAATCATAATATTCCCTAGGATATGAAATCCTAACAAGATACCACATGGTACTCTAATGGATGGTCCTTACTGGAACTTCAAGATCTACCTAAGAATCATAAGATTCCCTAGGATTTAAAATCCTAACGGAGCTACCACTACTAACCACATCTGGCATATACATAAACAAGTACTCTGACAGACGGTCCTTAGCGTACCTTCAAGATCTGCCCAGGGATGATCAATCCCCTAGGATATAAAATCCTAATGGAGCTACCCGATATTGGTAAGGATACTATAGTATCATCAACATCACTCCTCCTTTCGAGGGAGGTCCTTTTGGACAACACCAAGCTTGTCTCGAAAGTACTAAAACTTCACACGAGATAGAGGCTTGGTCAACACATCTGCATCCTTCTCACCTGTGCCAACATATTGGAGCTTTACAACTCCTCTCTACACCATATCACGAATACAGTGATACCAAATTTCTATGTGCTTCGACTTATCATGGAACCCTGGGTTATCCATCATTTTTATGCAACTCTGGTTATCACATAGAATCACGGTGGATTCCATCTCCAGATCAAACAAACCTGTCAAAAAATTATGAATCCATATGGCTTCACAACTGGTGGAACATGCTACAATGTATTCCGCTTATTTCGTGCTTAGAGAAATACTAGATTGCTTCCTACTTTGCAATGAAGTCATAGCTGACCCCAAACTGAAACAACATCCTAAAGTAATCTTTCTATCAGAATCACTTCCCTCTCAATCTAAATTAGTATAACCATACAGTCTGAAGTCATAATATCAAGTATAACATATACCATAATCCAACTTACCCTTAATATATCTCATCACATGATTTGCAACTACAAGGTGAAAACGTCTAGGCTCCATTAGATACTGATTCAAGGTATTAAAAAAAAAACATATATTTGTCCCAGTATTCGTCAGATACATCAATGATCCAATAATATGTCTACATAGAGTAGCATAAACAATTTTGATGAAGTATCAACTAGGACCTTGAAATTTGTTTCCATGGGTATGTTCATGGATTTACATTCCAACATGTCAAATCTCTTCAGTATTTCAACTTCATACTTCCCTTGGTTACGGAAGATCTTCTCTAGTCTTTGCCAAACTTCGATACCCATGAAATAATGCATCAGACCTAGGTATTTCATGTCAAACTCTTCAACGAGCTTCTTCTTGCAATATGTGATGAGATTTTCTTCTCATGTTAAGAATAAATCATCTACATGTAGTAGCAATATAATTGGTTGATAATTCATAACCTTGAAGTAAAGGTTAGAAATGAACTTTCTTTTGGTAAATCCCAATATCATCAGGAAACTATCAATTCTATCATACCAAACTCTAGGAGCTTGCTTCAACCCGTACAAATATTTCTTCAACCTACAGACATGAGTCTTTCTATCTTCAACTTCAAACCCTCGTGGTTGTTCTATATACACTTCTTCTTCAATAAAACCATTTACAAAGGTTGTTTTCACATCCATCTGGTGTAACTTCCACTTCATTTTGGCTTCAAGAGCTATGATGGTTCTGATAGAAGTGTATTTTGATATAGGATCAAATGTCTCTTCATAATCAATACGTTCCTTTTGAGAAAAACCATGAGCCACAAATCTTGCTTTATGTTTTTCAATACTTTCATCTACTGCATGTTTTATCTTGTATATCCACTTGGAAGATACCACATATTTGTTCTTTGGTCTGGGAACTAATTCCCATACATCATTCTTTATAATGGATTGATACTCTTTTGTCATGGAATCCACTTGTTCTTTTTGTTGAATGGATTCTTCAAAGCAAGTAGTTTCCTTTTCTATGAGATCACACATCAAGGCCATATAACTGTAGAATGAATTAGGTTTCTTTCTTTGTCTCATGGTTCCTTCTAGGGAACCATACTTCTATGCATATTGAATACGTTCCCTTGACCAATTTTGCTTTCTCTTGTGAGAGATCGTCATCTAGGGAGGTTATTAACATTCTATCTTATCATGATCTTAAATAATATCATCATCAGGGGCAACCGTAACTTCCTTCATTGGTTCTGCAACTCTGGGAGCTACAGGTTATTCTACATATACTTCTTCAAGCTGGAATTTCCTTGATCTCTTGAGTGATGCATCTGCATCAAAGGTTACATATATTCTGATCTCAATGTGATGGTAACCTGGTATGTAAATTCTGAAGGCCTTAGAGACCTCACAATATCTAACAAATATTCCCTTCTTTCATGAGGGATCCAACTTAGTTCTCTTTTCTTTTGGAATGTGTACAAACACTGGACAACCAAATATTTTTAGATGGCTTACTTCTAGCTTCTTTCCAGTGAAAATTTCTTCGGTGGATTTTAATCCAAGTGCACTATGAGATAATATGTTTTGGACATAAATTGTTGTTCTTGTTGCTTCATCCCATAAGTGCATTGGAATATCTTGGTCGTGAATCATAGTATTTACTGATTCGATAATTGTTTTATTCTTTCTTTATTATACACTATTTTGTTAAGGATTATAGGCAGTGGTGAGCTCCCTCTTAATCCTGACATCTCTACAAAATATTCCAAATTCATTTGAAGTGTACTCTCCTCCATTATCTGACCTAAGTATCTTAATTTTTCTTTTGGATAGGTTTTCTACCAAGGATTTGAATTCCTTGAAGTTTTTGAGTACTTCATCCTTTGATTTCAAGAAATGAACCCAAGTCTTATGAGAGTAATCATCGATAAATGATGCATAGTATACATACCTACTTAGAGAGGTTGATGGAATTGGAACACATACTGAGTGGATGAGCTCCAAGATTCCTTCTTATTTATTGTCGCTCTTTGGGAAAGGATTCTTTATGTTCTTTCCTTGTGCACATCCCTTGCATACACCTTCATGATCAACCTTAAATTCTAGTAAACCTGTAACTACCTTGCTTACATATGGTAATTTGTTTTAGTTAATGTGAGCTAGTCTTCTATGCCAAAGTTAAAAAGGACTTTTAGTAGAGTGAGTTAAGGATACACTTGAGTGACCTTTTAAATTGTACATGCCTCCTTCTTTTGTACAAATAACAACTGCATCTTCTATAGTTTTTCCTTTAGGCCACATAAGAAGTTCACGATATATGAATGCAACCTTGAAACCTTTCTTATCTAGGGATGAAATATAAAGTAAGTTATTTTTCAAACCTAATACATAAAGTACATCCTTAATTATCATTGGAGTTCCTGAATCAAGTTTCTAGGTGGATTCTCCCATTCCTTTGATATGGTACTAATAATCATATCAAGTGAAATTTTATGGGGGAAATATTTTTCTGTAAGACTAGAGAGAATGTCTTTCTGACCTATCATGTGCTTAGAGGCACCGCTATCTATGAGCCAAGTATCCTCTCTAGGTATCACAGATCTCGATATGGATGAAAAAAAAACATAATCTTCGATTTTGTATTTAGTCAACTTCTTGTGTGGCTCATCATATTCAGCTGCATCGGCATGATGTCTTTTGTTATTTCTCTTTTTGTATTCTTCCTTTCTATAAGGACAGTTCTTCACAATGTATCCCATCTTATCACAATGATAACATTGATACGAAGAGAATTTTTTTCCCTTTCGTTGACCCTTATGATATTTTTGGAATCTCTTTGGAGGGTGAGATTCTTTATGAAAATGGGTTCCTTTTTGGAATTGAGACATTTTATTTCCTCCTTTAGTATGAGAAGCTAGGGATTGATCTTCATCCCTTAATAGTATGGATTCTCGTTTGGCCACTCTTTCTTCTTCTTGAACACATTCTTCCCATAGACTTTGAAATTGGAGTTTCTCTTTTCTTCCACACATAATTTGGATTAAGGAACCCCAAGGTCTTGTGATACCATTAAGAGTTGTCATTATGAGTTCATATTCGTTTGAGTTGAATCCAATTGCTTCTAATTGTTCCTTGAATTGAGAAACCCAAGAGAAATAGTCTTGAACTATTTCTCCTTTCTGCATCTTTGTATTCTTGAGTTGGTTTTTCAGATTCATCTTCCGGTTGATGTTCTTTACTTCATACATTTTGGTTAGGGAATCAAACAAATAATTTGGAGTATTTTTAGAAGACACTTGAGGGATTAAGTGGTCTTTAATGGAATTTGTAATTATTCTTTTGTCCCTAATCATATCCTTCTTGTACTTCTCTTTGACTACTTCTTCTTTGGGTTCTAGTAAATTTTATTTTATGAATTTTGCGAGGTCATTCTCTTCAAGAATGAGTCCAATTCTGTAATTCCAGGCACGGAAATTTTCCACACCTTCTAACTTGTCAACAAGCTTGGTTCTTGAAGACATCTTGACCTGGAGCTAGGAAAATGATGAGAAGATGAAAGTGCTCAGAAAATGAATCTGAACTTATCAAGAGATGCGATAGGCTGAGGCAATTTGGATCAAGTTGAATGTTTCAAAAAATTGCAAGTTTTACCCCTTGAAACTTGACCTACGCACTTTTGGACTCATACTTCTAGCATTGGTTTTGGTTTCTTGGTTTTTTGGCTTTATGGTACCAATCAAAACTAGGGTTTGAATTTCTAGATAGTTTGTCCACTAAAAAAGTGTGTTCAATCTACTAAAGGATGCGCCAGGGTAGAGTGCACTTCCCTAGAAGGTTTTTGGTCAAAAATTCCTCTTCAGTAAAAATCTCTAATTTCCTTGTATGACAAAAATGACGTTTTTAGATACCTAGTGAAAGGTGCTCTATTCAGTCAAGTTTTGATACCATGTTAATTTTATTTTTTTTATTAGGTTATTTTAAATTTACTAGAGAATTCAATGCATTTCCAAAGAAACAACATAAAGAAGATCACTGAAAGAAACACAATCACAAGGTACACAACATTTTATCCTTGGAATCCCTCACGGGGGAGAAAACCCAACAAAAACTTCCTCAATAATAGATTGCCAATACAATGCCAATACTAAGACCAAAACACCAAGAAGAAATTAGGACTGAGCATGCGCCTCTCTTCTCCTTCCTCCTTCAACAACAATGATCTAGTTAGCTATTGGTGGCCACCCACCTATTCCAAGTGCCTCCTCTTGTTTGTTTTTAGTTCAACACGTTCTTCTGTAATTATTTGTAATTGTGGATTCTACACTTTTGGGGTTGTCTGAAGCCTTACACATATTCCATGTGGAGATTGGTGGCCTCTCACCTAATCCAATTGACTTATTTTGTATGTTTTTATGTCAGCACATCTTGTTGTACTTCCAGGTCTTTTTTGGAGGCCTAAACCATGTTTTCTTAGATCACCATAGTCAAACTATAGACAGAGTCAGCTTTTAACTACAAAATGTGTACTTCTCTGAAATACCTGTCCAACAAGCTATCACACGCCTAAAAGGGAGGTCGTTTGCAAAAGTTATGACCCTAGGAAGTTGAGGTACCAACTTACCCATAGGGGTCCACATCACTTTTGACGTTTCACCTCCTAGGGTTAGGTTTTTGGATGTCTAGGGTTTTGGAATTCATGAGTAGTATCAAAAAGGACTCCAGAGCCTCATTGTAATTGATTTTTCTCAGACACATGTGCATAACAGCCACATTTCTTCTCAGAGATAGCTACCACCATTCGAGCAAGTGTTTCAGTACTACATTTTTACAATTTCAACCTATTTCATTATTCAATAGAAGATATTGTTCACTAGATATCTATGTTATTATTCATATCTTCGTGTTTATTACATTTATTCTATTAATCAGTTCATTCCGCTCCTAAATCTGGATCAATGTTATCAAAGAGGTCTACTCTTCATTTATTTTTCCTCATGCATGTCCCCAAAAAGATATGGGTACAAGAAATTGGGACTCGAACCAATCGAGCCATTGCAAGATCGTTCATGTCGAGCCTGATGGAAAGAAAGATGATGGAACAAAAGATCCTATTAAAATTTTGCTCCAGGAATCCCTCGTGCGACAAAGGAATGAAATGATGGACAACTTTGCGCAGATCCTTCTGTGACTACCCACAGGAGAAGCATCTTCATCAAGCATCCATGCAACCCCCTTCAAGGTACAAGTAAATTTTGATATTCCATTATTTGAAGGACTGATAGATGTGTATGTTGTATATAAATGGTTGAATATGATCGAAGAGTATTTTTCAGTCCACAATTTTTTCGATAGGGAAAAGATCACTTTTTCACTCCTCAAGGCCATTTCCCATGTTAAAGACTGGTGGGATACTTACTCTGAGCAAAGGTCCATATAAGAATCTACAATGTTTGTGGTGGACCCTACATGGGATTCCTTCTGGGATTACATTAAATAATAATACTACCATGTTGGAAGCTACAAGGACCAACACACCAGATGGACCACCCTACGTCAAGAAAGGGACCAAACAATACCATATTTCACCAATAATTTCCATACCCTACACACCAAATTATGTATCAAAGACTCTAAGTGTCATATCGTGCTCAAATACCGTGGTTTTTTGCATAGATACATTCAAATAGAAATGGAGTTTCTGGACATTACCTCATTTGGCATAACTTATAGATACGATGTCACGATCGAGAAACAATTTAAGAAGAAAAGGTGAGAGTTTGGATCTGCAAACCCCTAATAGCTGAAGCAGGGAAAAGGTGGCCCCAACCCACACAAAAAGGGACCAATTCGAGATGGTCTCCCTAAGGAAAACTAGTACAAGCTGCAACATAATAAGGGAAATGAGAAGATGAAAAAGGACACAAGAAAATGGTGTGAGTACCATAAAATCCCTTGGAAAAACACCGAAGAATGTCACTCCAAGAAGACACTCATGGCCAAACTGAAGGCTTCCGAGCCAGAGGTCGATTATGATTCTGAATAAAATTCTAAAGGAGGGAATTAGCTTATCGATTTTGAACCCAGTGCCACTATCACTACCACCAAAGTCCGGCCAAGCGAACCAGAAGAACCAGAGGAAGGGGAATGCCTCTTTCACTCACAGATGTGGGTAAAGGGGTCTCCTCTTCATTTCATTGTTGATAGAGGTAGTCAAAAGAACCTGATTTCAGAAGAGTTCGTCAAGCGGTTGGACCTGCCAACGACACCACACTCGCATACCTACACCATCGATTGGATTCATGAAGGAAGAGATCTATGTGTCATCCAACAGTGTCGTCTACCCTATGACATCAATCCTTTCAAAGATTAGGTACTATGTGATATTTCTCCCCTTGAAGTTTGTGATGTTCTTTTAGGACAACCATATTTGCAGAAGCATCATGATGTGTACGAGTCTATACCCTGTGATGTTATTATTACTTTGGGTAGACAATTTTACAAGATACCATAGGTAGCGCAACCTATTGCTATTTCTTTAATCTATGCTAAGTAATGCAGTAAGGTCATTTAACAGATCAGGAAGTTCGTCTTCTTTGTGATCTGTGCTCACAATAAGAAGAAGGTTTCCGCCACATTTGTGGTCTCTACACAGAGCCTCTCTTTGCATAAGAATCAAGTGGATGGGATCGTGGAAGAATAGAGATACATATTCTCCTCACCTACAGGGGTATCGACACACTGCCAAGTCAATCATCCAATTGATCTAACCCTCGACACACCTCTACCTAATGGACCAGTCTATCGTCGCTCGCTGATGGAAAATGATGAAATCATGTGTCAGATACAAGAGATTATTCAAAAGGGGAACATCAGACCCAACTCCTCCCCTTGCAGAAGCTCGATTGTACTGGTGCAGAAGACGGATGAGACTTGGAAACTCTGCACTGATTATAGATCCTTAAACAAAATCATAGTGAAGAACCGGTACCCCTTTCCCAGGATTGATGACCTTCTTTAACAAGTCAAGGAGGGAAATTTCTTTAGAAAGAATGAACTAAAGTCTGACTACCACTAGGTTCCCATCGAACCAACTAATGTATGGAAGACAACCTTCAAATATAAATAAGGTCTCTTCGAATGGCTAGTCATGCCCTTTGGCTTAACAAATGCAACAACCACTTTTATGAGGTTGATGGATGATGTATTGAGACCCTTCACCAAATACTTTGTGGTGGTATATTGGGATGACATCCTCATATTCAATAGAATGTGGGAGGAGCACATGCGACATATTCAATAGGTTTTGAGCACTCTGATTCAGCACAAGTTATATGCCAACTTGGAAAAATTCTCTTTTGGAATGAACAGGTTCCAATAATTGGGATACATTGTTGATGACCATGAAGTACATGTTGATCCAACTAAGATCCAAGTAATCCATGACTAGCCATCCCCAACCACACTGACCGAGATTCAGAGCTTCTTGGTAATAACCAACTTCTATCGACGATTTGTGTTGGGATTCTCCCATATTGCATGGACCCTCAACTAGGTGACCAAGGGTGGTGGTAGGGACCAGTTCGTGTGAGGAAAGGAACAACAATGATCATTTGATGATCTGAATCATCGCTTTTGCTCAACTCCAATACTCTCCTTACCTGATTTGCAACAACCATGTGAGATTGAAACTGATGCTTTTGACTATGTTGTGGGTGCATTTCTCACTCAGAACGGTCATCCGATGGCATACCATAGTGAGACACTCTCATATACTATATGGAAATAAACCACCTATGATAAGGAAATTCATTCCATTGTACAAGCCTATTGTTAATGGAAACATTACATTATGGGAAAGGACATGATCATACATACTGATCACAAGCCTCTACAGTTCATACATACACAAGGGAAAATTGCAGAACGACCCCCATCATAAGTGGTACACCTACCTGGAGAATTTCCATCTCAACATCAAGTATAAAACATGTATCTCAAATCGTGTCGTTGAATTCCTTAGTCAACATCCTTTAGATACACTCACCACTGTGCTCTATTCCTATGGAGATGAAGCATGTGAGTGGCCCCAAATTTATCAGCAGGATCTGAACTTTGCCATCACCTATAAGCTCTTGGGTACATGTGTGACTATCACCGATTTTCACATTCAGGACCGACTATTATGCTACCTGGTCCATATTTGTGTTTCTACAAGAGAGCATGCAAAGATGATTTGGGAAGCCCACTATAGTCAGATGGCAGAACATTTTGGTGTGGAGAAAACTATGGCCATTCTTCAGAAACATTTTATTGGCCAAAACTTCGACAGGACATCAACAAGTATATATGATCTTGCACTGCCTGTGACATTGCCAATCTATTCATAAAGAAGAAAGGCCTATACACCCCTCTTCCTACTCCTGAGAATCCTTGGGAATCCATCTCAATGGATTACTTGTCTGGCCTTTCGTCCACCAAGCAAGGAAATGACTGTGTATTTGTGGTCATTGATCGATTTTCGAAGATGGCCATCCTCACATCCTACAAGAAGAATATCATAGCAGTAGATATCGCCAAGATATTGTTCAGAAAAGAGTGGGTCTACTTTGGGATACCATAGACCATCATCTTTGACTGGGACAATAGGTTCCTCATCACATTTTGGTCACGTTTTTTGTCACTATTGGATACCAAGATCACAAAATCCACTGCTTTCTACCCCCAAACAGATGGCCAAACATAGGTCGTTAATCAGATGATTATGCACATCCTCCGCATGTACAACTCTAAGAATCCACGTAGATGGGATGAGAGTCTCCCCTATTCTCAACATAGTTACAACCGACCTCTCCATAGCTCCACCGACCATATCCCATTTCAGGTGGGGTTGGGATTCCAACCTTTGGGACCCATTGATGTTTCAATTCCTCTTGTCACCACACACAAAAAATCTTCCCCTAATCAGTCTGTGATCGACAAAGGCACTAGATTAATTGAGTGGATTCAACACATCCTCCAACAGGTCCAGGATATTTTGCATAAATCCAACTCTAAGTACAAGAAACACGATGATTAAAACAGGGTACCACACTAGTTTCAGGTTGGAGACAAAGTCTTCTTACATTTGCAGAAAGAGCATCTCACAGGGCCCCATTGGAATATACACCCACTTCTCTATGGGCCTTACACTATCACTAAGGCCATGGGTAGCAATGATTTTGAGCTCATCATTCCACCCTTCCTTGGTCTGCACCCAGTTTTCAATGTGGACCTCCTTTGACCATATTTTCCACCATTATTGGACACCTCAAGGTTCGCATAAAAACTAACACCCACATATCTTAACCCTGACTGCATGGAACAAGCCTCCATTGATCATATAGTGGACACACAGGTCAAGGGAAATCGCCGGTAGAGGATCCAAATTTAACGGGTTGTCAAGGCAGGGAAACTCCTACACCCAGGCAAGTGGCTCAGCCATGGCCAAATCCAGTAGAATTTTCCTGACCTAATGGGGGAACTCACCACAATGGATAAAATTTCTTCCTAAGGGGGGAGGATTGATTCAGTTGGATATTGGTGGCCACCCACCTATTCCAACTAGATCCTCTTGTCCATTTTTACTTCATCACATTCTTCTGTACTTCTTTGTAATTGTGGGTTATACACTTCTCTGGATGTCTGAATCCCTAAACATATTCCAGGTGGATATTGGTGGCCTCTCACCTAATCCAACTGGCTTATTTTGTATGTTTTCATGTCAACACATCTTGCTTTACTTCCAAGGCCGTTTTGGAGGCCTAAACCATGTTTTTTAGGCTCACCACAGTCAAAATGTAGACAAAGTTAGATTTTGATGAAGGAATGTGTAGTTCTTTGAAAGACCTTTCCAACGAGCTATCACGTGCCTAAAATGGAGGTCGTATGCAAAAGTTATGACCCTGGGAAGTTGAGGTACCAGCTTACCCATAGGGTCCCACATGACTTTTGACGTTTCATCTCCTAGGGTTAGGTTTTTGGATGTCTAGGGTTTTGGAATTCATGAGTAATATCAAAAAGGCCTCTAGATCCTCATTGTAATTGATTTTTCTTAGATGGTGGCACATAGCAGCCACATATCTTCTTAGAGATAGCTACCACCATTCGAGCAAGTGTTTTAGTTATGGATTTTTATAGTTTCAACCTATTTCATTGTTCAATAGAAGATATTGTTCACTAGATATATTTTTTATTCTCATATCTCCGTGTTTACTATATTCAGTCTATTAATCAGTTCGTTCTGCTCCTAAATATGGATCATGCAATTTCCTTCAAAATATGTGCACTAGATGAGTGAGTGAGTGAATGAACAAGTGAGGTGCCATCCTCACTTATAAATACCAGTTGAGGAGGCACTAGGGTTATGTCTCTTCACTTAGTAGGGCTAAATTCTTCCAAGAGTGGTTAAAGACACTTTATAAACCCTAGAGGCCAACTTTACAAATACAACCATATAAATATGGTTTGACCAATCCACAAAAGTTGATTTGATATTATACAAGTCCTGACATGATTAATCCACAAAAGGGTATCTAATATATAAGATAATAACTCAAATATAATTAGATTATTATTTGTAGTTACAATATTTCAACATAAACAATGAAAATTTCATCGATC
Source organism: Picea sitchensis (assembly GCA_010110895.2). Taxonomy (NCBI): domain Eukaryota; kingdom Viridiplantae; phylum Streptophyta; class Pinopsida; order Pinales; family Pinaceae; genus Picea; species Picea sitchensis. The sequence goes on from SNQJ01S0003856.1 coordinate 169,877, forward strand.
GGTCGGGTTTGAACCAATGACTTGCCATTCAATATGTGAATGACTTAACCAATCAGCCAAATGTGTGGGTCTTTTTCTAACTAGTCACTAACAAACATTTAATACCATCCAACAGTCGTGAATGAAGGTTGAGGGGCATGCCCTATTTAATGAACGTGTAGATCAAGAATTGTACATGGACTCATAACTACAGAGTTATGTCTCTAAGTGTGTGCCCGAGGGTACAATGACTTTGAGGCTACACCGTAAAGCATGTCGAGAGCTCCCTTGATGGAATTTTAAGAACTTTATACTCGTTTTTCGTGATTTTTCCCAAGGAATCCAACGGTGCATTCCGTTTCTACATTTGAGGAACATGTAAAAAGATCATTGTAAAACACAAGCATTTGACCATTAACAAAGTGGTCTCTATTAGAAGTCGACTTGGAGACGTAGCCTAAATTGGGTGAACTCCGTTATCAAACTTGTGTATGTGATTTCGTCATTATTGTTCATTTTGAGCTCAATTATTTTCAATTTGTTTATAATTAAAGTGTATATGGTTAGATAAATATCTCACATGTGAATTGTAAACAGTCAAGTGATCATTATTATTTTGAAGATCAAGTAGATGTTTATGTGTATTTAAATCATTCAACATCTAAGGATTTTCAGATCACCTTATCTCTTTAAGGATTTAATATTACATCAACATATTAGAAAATCCTCCTTTAATTTGTAGGTATTGATCTTAGTAATGCATATATGAGAATATTACCATGGTCAATTGTGTGTCAAATCCTTCCATACCTTATGCTAGATATTCCTAGAACATGTGATATTTTATGGATGTAAACATTTTGAGTAAAACCTTATTCTTTAGAAGCTCACCACATTCAAGCTCACCATGATCAAGCTCATCTTATTTTGTTTGTCTTGATGAAGCTCAAATTATTAGTATGCCTCCTAATAGGAAATCCAGGAATAAAGGAAAAGTGCCACAAGTGTAGGAAAAAGAAACTGGCATAGAACTAGTAGCTCTAAAAGTATCAAGACCATTTTATGGAGATGTGGAATGATAGATTTCTTCAATATAGAAATTATTGTGATGAGAGTTATATAAAGTGTTCAAGGATGATCATTATCCAAATTCGTCCCCATATACAGGTGGAAGAGATCCTAATCTCATAGTCTATTATCATATTAAGATATCTCAATTTCATAGTTGATACCATACCAATTTTGATGATGATTGAAGAGGTAGTTTCATGGATTACCAATAGATCTATTATTGATAATAGGATGATAAAATATGAGAATGAAAAATCTATAGCTTCATTTCATCCTTCAGGTTTGGACATATATTCTAAATTTCCAAAGTGATAGGTTAGCATGATAGACAATTGGGTGACATAGATCACAAAAGATAAGGATTATCATGACTATTAAAAATGTGGTGTATTAGGACAAGGAATTGATATCATAACAAGAGGGTGTGTATCCCACCTCATAGCTCAAAATTCCTTATAGATATGTAGTGAAACAAGTGAGTGAGTTGTATGATCATAAACATGTTATGCAATTAAAGGAATCTTCGATTCCACTAATTTGTCAAGTAGCAGAAGTTGCAAAGATATTCAATTGGTCAAGTATATTGTATATCATAATAAATGATGCCATTTACAAATCAAATGATCCTACTTAGGAAATTCACCCAAAATTCATCATTCCGTATTTCTTAATGGGATTTTTCTATATAGAAAATCATTTCATAGGATTAAGATGGAAATGGAAACCTAAGAACAAACCAATCCATGTGTATTGCCCAATATTATGGGAGGAGAATTACATGAGTGAGTACAAAATAATTTGTGATAATTTCATTGCTCCTCTCTATAATTTAATTTTCTACAAAATATCGTGTTCCATGATTGAGAAGCTATGCAAATAGTAAGAACCCTGCACTATTGGTATGTAATGGAGGGATACACTTATAACGAAGTTGATGGAGCCTTTAAATATCATCATATCCTACCAATCTTCATTCCAAATAATCTTCTCATTTACATGTATTTATATATATGTCATAAATATGTAACATCCCCACTATAATCCCTAGTTTAATTAATGCTTAATGTAGACATAATATGTGGCTATGACCAAACAATGTAATATGAAAATTTATTTCTGAACATTAATAATAAAATGTGATGCCAACTGCTAAGGGGACATGGACAGAGATGGGGGCAGAATTAATCCACAAGAGAGGGGAGAGCCTAAAATAATTCCTAAGAGGGGTCCAAGGGGGAATTACCCATGTATATTAATTCAAACCATTTTCCTAAATTTTCTATTGGTATATGAACCTTATAATTCATGATTGAGTGTTCTCAAATCCAATCATTGAATACATATAAGAGGGTGGGTGTGAGTATTCACATCCCATAGATATTTAGAGCATCGGGGGGATGAGTACAATCAACGTAAGGAAGTGTGTGAGTCAAGAAAGAAAGCCAAAAGGGAAGAAATTTGTATAAGTAGCTACAATAGTTTTAGACAATTCAGATTTTGTGCATGAGAAACAAGTAGAGAGATAAAAAAAAAAAAGATCTTAGAGTTGGGACATCCATGGAGGGGGAATTCTAGAGCATGCTAGAGTGTTTCTAGAGCATATTTGGAGCTGAATAATGAAGAGCCAAGTTTTCAGGATCAAAGAGTGAACTCTCCTGTGTGAGTTTCATTGTAACAACAAGTGTTTGTTGTTGGTTGTTGGTAGTTTTTCCTGCAATGATTTCCATGAGTTCTCAGGTGAGAGATTCCTAGTTACCTATGATAGAGAGGCCCTTATGAATGAATGGGACACTTGAGGGATGGATATCAGTGAAGGGGTGCATTCCTTGGATTGTGCAGGTTGAGAGGAAGAGAGTTAGTGGAAAATCAGGATAGTTGTAGGAGAATACTAGTGGGTTGTTAGTTTTCTGATTTATGAGTAGACAATGAGAGATCATCCTCTTTTGTGGATTACTATCCTCAAATCGGGGGTGAATGGATGTTGATATTTGGAACAATCATTCTATGGTTGGGTGGAACATTTGTCCCAAGAAGATGGTTGCAGAACTGATTATAAAAGATAAGTGTTTTATCTTTGCTTGTGTTGTGTTTATGAGCTAAACCACTATGCATGAACTCTGTGTATTAAATACTGATTTATATGAGACCGTGTTGAATTATTAAGCTCTATTCATGTTTATTTTAGTCTCTTTAGATGCCTAAATTTAATGGTAGTGAAAAATATCTAATTTTGGTTGTAATTCCTATTTGGAAGCTACAAGAAGTTAGTTAGATAGCATAAATATTAAATTGTAAGAGTATTCCACACTTTGACATTCCTCGACTGGTATGGGGGATTTTACATTATGGTTTCATAGCTCAAGGTTCAATACTAAGCCCGCATGGGCTAGCTAGCATAACGCTGGAGATATAATTTGTAGAAATTTAAATTTCACATAATGTCACTAATATGTTTGACAAAAATATTCCTTTGAAATTGGGAAAGGATTCACCTGGAATTTGAGAATGAATTAGGATATCTAAAGGGACAATTGGGATGCAACAAAACTAATTGTTAATTTTTCCATGGTAGTCCAAGAAATAAATTTGGATCTGGGCAATCTTGAAGATTAATTGGGTAAAATTGGAAACTTTTGGGTACTTTTCCGTACAATGATGTCAACATGACGTGGAGGCCACATTTTAGCTGACATGGCAAAATAATGATGTGTACTTCCATGGTGACAGGTACATGGTAGTCAATATGTCAGATGGAAGGTGATGTTGAGTTCTGTGGTGGGGAACTTTCCTATTCCCCAAACCCACAATGATATCTTGAAAATTGTCTATGTACCAAGACATCATGGAGCATGGAGAGGATCAGGTGTCTAGAGGAGAAACAAAAAAAACCCGCGGACCCACAAACCCATGATGAAATTTTGAAGTTTGGATAAGTATCAAGATTTTGTGGGTGTGAAAGGTATCATGGAGGTGATGAAGCATAAGGAAATGACCGTGGACCCATGGTGAGATATCAAAGAAAATGACTGATTTTGGGTGTAAAATGGATATGTCAAAGCACAACAGTGCATTTCGTAGGCCAAAAAAGAGTAACAAGGAGAAAACAAAATGGGTTATGAACCTACGACAACTTAAGAAAAGTTATAAGTATGGAAAATGAAATTGATGGTTAGGATTTAATCCGACGAAATGATTGGACGGTCATTGAGCATTGAAGCAATGATATTCCTTTTCCTTTCCTATGTTATCAATAACTTTATACTCAAAACTCATAATTCAACAAGAGAACAATCCTTCGAGAGGTCTCGAGGAGGAGATTCCATGTATTGATCCAGGAAATTAATTTGATAAGAAAATTTTTTAGTTAACTCCAAAAGAAGATGAACGGTGGCACAAAAGGGTAGAAAAAACTATGCATTCTTTTCCGAAATTGTGTCTGTATATCATCTTTGTCTAACATAAAAAAAAATTGCATGCACATTTTTTCTGTAGAATTAGAGGTTTAGAAAAACAATTTGGTTCTTATATGAGAACAACAACAATGGAATATTCCCAAGGTTCCTACAACCATGAAGATAAATTCATAGGTCTGCATGTTGGCATGGGAAATACTGAGATAGAGTCTAATGGAAGAAGAACTAGGCAGGAGACTGTAACTATGATAAGTTTTCATACGAAAGTGAAGAGCTATAGAGATGATAATGAAAATATTATGAAGGATCAGGAAGAGATACTTCAAAGTATGAACATGCTATAGAAGAAATCCTAGAAGGAATATGGCACCAAGAAAGAAGCTAGTGCTAGACAAGTGGTAGCATCCAAATCCCATAACATAAGGGATGAGCATGAGAATGATATAAATTCAAGGAGTAGGAGTAGGCACCATCCTTCTCCAAGTAAATCCACTATGATATCTCATGCCAGAGAGAATCCCAAGGGCTAGAGATAATCCTAGGGTCAGAGAGAATCCCAAGTGTATCCCTTGTCAGAACATAAAGAAAAAGAAATGAGGGAGACATATTGCAAGGTGAAATCAGGAAGATCAAGCCACCAAATTTAAATGGTGAGCACAGGAAGGGAGAAGAGGTAGATTTCTAGCTATTGGAAATGAAGAAATATTTCCATATGCATGACTACCCCTCAAGGCTAGAGACAATAACTTCAACCTACCTCTTGCAAGGAAAGGAAACCATGCGGTGGGATCATCTCAAGAAGGTCAAGCATGTTGATGAGAAGAGGGTCTCATGGAGGAAGTTCAAAGGATATTTCCAAGAGAAATAGTTTTTTGAGCATTAATATGAGAGAAAGATGAATGAGTCCTTTGAAGTCAATATGGGAAGCATGACAATGGATGAATATGAGAAAAGGTTATTTAAGTTGTTGAAGTACGTGGACTTCATAAAATATGAGAAAGTCAAAATTGAAAGGTTTCTTAGTGGGTTATCTTCCTTCTACAATGACAAGATAAAATATGATAATCCCAATACTTTGGAGGAGACCATAAGGAGAGAATGAAAAAAGTAGAGGGAGGATAGTGTTCCAAAATAATTGGAATGACAAGATGAAGGATAAGAGGGAGAAAAGGTAGAATGGTTTTAAACAACCTTTTTTCAGGAAAAAATCCCAACAAAATAAATAAGGAAATTCATCCCAAAATTATCATATGACAACATATTCTTTTGAGAAAAGGCCAAGGAAGAAAACTGTACAATGTTGTGGATGTGAGGGGAATCACTTATATAGGGACTACCCTCATAAAGAAGAGATAATTAGGACTTTCCACAACATTCAAGAAGATGAAAAAATTGAATACATGGGAGTAAAGATGCCAAGGATATATGAAGCCTTGGATAACAAGCTAGCAGAATATCGGTCCCCCATGATTGAGGTGTAACATAAGATCAATAATGAGCCTATAGCAGTTTTAATTGATTATGGAGCTATACATAGTTACATAAACTCTAACATTATCGAAACATTTCACTTGAAAAGGAGTAATCGTAATAAATATTGGTTACTTCTGTTAGCCACAAGAGCTAAGAGAAAGATCAATGAATTTGTTAAAGATTGTCCAATAGACATGAATGGAATCAACAAAAAGTTAGTGTTGTGACAAGCACTACAAACCTCCATTTACCTTTATTTTCATTTACATAGTCTTTAGAAAATGAAGCCCCTCATTTTTTAAGTTTTTTTCTTTGGCCTCTCTTTACCTCAAGTTTCTTAGAGATATCTTATTCACCTTATTAAATCATCTATAGAAGGAAGTACTTGAAAAAATTTCATTTTTGAGAAAGTTAGAAGGAATCGACAAAGTTAGTTCTAACTCCTCGGATGTGAATCATAGGAGTTACATTTAACTCATCTGATTCACAACGAAGGAGTTTCTCTATTTATTGTTGATTCCCTTACCTATCCCATGAGTTAATACTAACTCTTCCAATGTGAATTGGAGGATTTTGTTCCAATTCCTCTGATTCACATCAAAGGATTCTCCTCTAAGTTTGTTGATGTCATCAAAATACTTTGAGTCAAGTTCTTTGATGTTCACCAGATAAATTTCTCTCGAGTCCTCTGACCTTAATTATCTCACTGACTCAACATTTAATGCTCAAACCATGATTTATATTTATACATGAATAGTCTATGATTTCCATTGTTCTTCTAAGAAGTTGAGGTGACAAGAGTTTTCTTAAGACCCAGAGAGCACCAAATTGTTGCATCCAAGCTCACGATTTATCACCACCATCCATGTGGAATTAGGTCGACATGTACGAGCATATTCCTTTATCTTTCTAGGGTTAGGGTTTCCTTATTGATTAATTTCCTTTCATATGTCGTTTTCTTTATTTTCTCACACTGACCCACTTGGTTTCCCCACTTCCATATCACGAGTTCACTCTCCAAGTAGTGTATACCAAAATTCTATTCACCCTCATGATTTCACCATAACAATGCCTTTGCAACCTACACAAATGTTGAACCACTGTTTCTAGCCATCCCTAATGATGAGAAAACACCAAACAAAGCCCCAACCCTAGCACAAGAGTCATGTTTGAATCCCTAAGTCCAATCAAAACCTCATCATCTTCGCAGGGTTTCCATCAAGAGTGATCTTGGTAACTCCTTTGATTTGATCGAAGGAGTTATAAGAAACTCCTCCGACATTACATCTCTCATTCAAGTCACTTAACCATAAATCCCCCAATCATATTAGAGGAATTCCTATCAAATCCTCCAATATTATTAGAAGATTTTCAACTAAATACGTCGATTTTCATAAGACTTCGAGAGAACAAACAATAACTCCTTTGATGTATTCTCGGAGCAGTTATAATTAACTCCTCTAATTTACATCACATGAGTTTTTATTAACTTTGTTTATTGAAACCAATTCAAACAACTTCTCACATGCCTCTAAACAGTTAGCACGAACTCCTATGATTTTCATTGGAGGAGTTAATCTCTAGACCTCCGATTTTTCTTTTTAAGATCATATTTCACCCGTTACTCCCCAAATTTTCACTAAGGTACTCAAGCATGTCTACCATCACTTTGAAATGATCAAATGATATCTGTATTTACAGTAATCATCCCAATGTTTCCTCTAGTATTTAAAACTTGTTAGTTGCATTGAATTGTATGTTATATCCTGATATGTGCATTCAACACATTTTTTAAGGTAGGTTCAAGCATGTCACCTAGAAAGAAAACCACAAGAAAGGTATATGGAGCTGAGGCCTATGGTAGTGAAAAAAAATAAGAAGGTGAGACAAAAATCTTAGGAACCACGTATGATGATACATCGGGGTTTCTAGAGAAGGATGAAGAAACATTGAAATGGGGAGAAATATATCAATGCTCAAAAAATCCAATTTCTCCGCCGAAGATGAAGATCTAAACGAGCTTCAAGTGTTCAAGAATATCAGGTAACCAAGTATATTTGGAGTAGCATCACACCCAATAGTATTCCCCTATGTATATTACATCACATGAATTATGAAGAACACTAACATGAGCAACAGATACATTTGCATTGCAAGGAAGGAACCCATAGCTTCATTTAGACCTGAGTATTTGTCCAAGTGATATCATATTGAGAAGGTGATCAAAAGGATGGATAGTAAAATCCTCAATGAGTTTGAGTAAACACTTAAGGACCTATTCCCCAAGTGGTATAGAGAAATAAGAAATTTAAGGACAGACCTAAAAGTGGATACCCCATGAATTTATTAAGAAGACCTTACCAGTACTTGTTAGCCATGTTGTGTAGAATGTATGGGGAATATGAAATGAAACAATTATCCCTATTGTATATGCCCCTAATATATTATTGTGTAGACGAAGGGACATCGTTCAATTGGGAAGACATCTTATATGATAATCTCATGTAATTTATCTCTGCAGTGAAGCAGTCCCAACCTAGAACGTTCTTGATATTTCATATGTCCTCATACCTCCTAGAAATCATGTGCACAACTCACAAGTACCTTGATATGGGGTGGCATTGGATACCATTTGAAACTGCAATTCATATATATTTTAAAGTTATCTGGGAACAAAATATCGTATGGAGTATCAAAGGATATGTGATCACTTTCTTTCTCCATTATACAATTTCATCTTATGCACCACTCCTCCATGCATGATTGATACAACCATAGCAGTTATAAGGAGAACCAGGGATTGGTACCATCCCATTTTCTTCCCCGGTTCGTGCCCGACAAGATTGTTCTCCAAGAAGTGGTGTATCAGACCATCATACATGGAGTTGGGGGGATATTATACTTGCTAAATAAAGCATTTTTTCCTCCATTTCCATTGTATGTGGGAAATTGTTTCTTCAGAAACATTGATTAGGCCCAAGAAGATGTAAATACCATGTTGTCCTATCACTTCGGGGAAGAGCGATACAGAAGACATGATCTAAAAAATATGGTTAGAGGAAATTTCAACAAGATTGGTCTACATTGGGAAAATACCACAAATATTTGGGAGGAGGAATAAGTACACCAGAACGTCCAGACATATGATGAAGTCATATTCAATAGGCATGGGAATTTGAGAGGAAAGATCGCATAAAAATAAAAACTGATAGAAGAAGCCATGAAGAAGGTAGAGTAAGAAGAAGCTAATTGATCTTCCCCCATATCCATCTCAAAATGCTCAGGATCTGTAGAAGAAGAAGAAGAAGTAACAATTGATAAAAAGAGGAGATACAAAGATAAAGTATTAGAAAATAAAAATGATACAAGAAAGAAGAAGCGAACAATGGAGGTTGATAAGGCTAGAGATAAAGTTGCAACAGAGGAAAAATATGAACTATAGTGAGAGGCCAAATGAAAGGAACAAGTAGAAAAGAAAATAACAGCAAAAGAAGTAGTAGGACAAGAGTAAAATAAAGCTAAATAGGCAACTGACAAATATGTTGAAGAAGAAAGGTAGTGCAAAGACACGGAAGACAGAGGGGGGTACACACATCCCATGGAAACAGGCATTCTAAAAATGTCTATTGTTGGTGTAGAAACAAATCTATTGGGAAATGACTTCGAACATGGGATATGGGAACAATTTCATCCGAGCGAAGTATTGCACCTAAGGAGCTTCACCTATGACAACAAGACATGGAAGATTGTGTAGGAGTAGGTGAAGAAAGTGTTAGTAATTGAAGGAGCACCTATCTCGGTTGTCACCCATGTTCCCAAAATGGGTTATGTTAGAGAAGGTATTGTGGTAGGAACTACGGCTAGCTTCACGTTTATGAACGCCAATTTAGACAACATACAAATAGTGTGCTAGAAAAATGAAGAGAAAGAGGAAAGGATAAAAAAGATGGAATAAAAACTTCAGAAGGTCAAGATTGATGAAAGAATCCTTCAAATCTTCAAAATAATCACTGAGAAAGTTAGGAATGAGTTGGAAGGAGCCATAACTAACATGTATTCTCACCTAGACCTCGTCCAAGATGCAGATGCAATAATAATTGATCAAAGAAACCATATACAAACGACGTAGAAACAATATAACATCATTCACAAAGGCATAATCAACATAGAAATATGGATAGAGGAAAATCCATATGCACCAACTCAGCTATACTAAACATCAAAAATGAAAAGAAAGATGTATTTGTATGCACTGGATCATTTCCAAAAAGTAGGATAGAGAGATGATAAGGAAGTCACCAAATCTATGGAAGTATACTCGAGGATCCTTAAATCGACACAAGAATTGATAAAAAACAGTCAATTTCCAAATATAGATGAACTCGAGAAGAACCTTTTGTCAAAAGAACTAGTATAAAAGGTACACACCAACACAAATCAAATAAGGGAAGTAGTTTAAGTCGCCACCACAATCTCCAAAGACCTCATAGATCAACACTTGTTACAGCTAGTTAAGTTGCATACCATGATACATGCCTTCATGACAACACTATTTAAGGACATGAGTACTCTAGAATATATTGTTTCTCTAAATTACACAACTTTGGAGCAATTGAACTACATAAGGATTGAATCCTTGTATGACCAACTTGAAGTTTGGACAAAATATCTCAGGGAAAAAAATCCATGAAGATAGGAAATATACCTACCTTTTTTTTGTCTTTTTCTTAACCAACCTCAATTTTGTCTTATTTGTACACTTGTCACTAGGAATAAGAAGCTGAACCATTTTTTGTAACCACTTGTTCAGGAAGAAGATGAAGAGTCATAAAGGAGTTACAAAAATTTGTATAAAGGGGATTAGAATCCCATTTGAGAGGGGCTTTTGACTCTTCAAACATTGTTTATTTATGAACCATTTTGGGAACATAGTGTCAACTAAAATTGAAGTGTTGTTTTAGAGTTTTCATGTATTATTGTTGAAACTGCTAATAACGACAAGCCCTCGGGGCCATATTTTGGAGAATGAATTCTTTATGTTTGTATCAATGTAAGAGGTGAGTTATTTCAAGTGAATATGAATTATGTTCATATGGATTGTAAGAATTCTAGTTTGTTTATGGATTAATTCTGATGCAATCTATGATATTACACAATTTTAAGTGTTTCTTCAAATATCTTTGTGCCTTGATATTTCTAAGTTATTAATGTGTGCATTGATTCAATCTAGACGAATCTGGTTATATGCATGTGTACACACTTATTTCTGATTCTACTTCTCTATTCCATCTATATGTGTAAGAGTTTACAAAGGATTCAGTTTCATTTTCAACTCACTGATTACTTTAGTTTCTCCTAGATAGGATAGGTTAAAGTAGAATAGTAATAAATTAGTTTTCATTTCATACATAGTATTCATCTACATCTTTGCATTGCATATCCACTCATCATCCACCCTCATTGGTAAACAGTTCTATAACTGGAAAAAACCCTAAAAACAATATTAATGGCAGTCGAGACAAATTATGGGTGAGACTCATAATCCAAATGGTGCATAGTCTAGATGGGATCGTGTATCGGGGAGTACCCCTTTCTATTGTTGAGTGAATTTATACCTATCAACAGAATTGACGCTAGCAGGAGTGCCATCTTTTATGTCTTTTATAAACAATTTACACAAGTGAAATTAGTCTTCAGGAAATAATCCCACTCCTTCTATGTTTCCTAGAATTGATTTTGAACAAGAAGTTACGTATGAAGACTCAAGGCCTAATTTTGGAAGTGCCTCTAGAATTTTGGAAACACTCTTTGAGACTTGGTTTCGCATACCTCAAGAAGATCTCTCTAAAACTCATTGGATTACATATGATTACAAAAAAAATCTTGGTAACTTACCAATAGCCTCTGAGCTTCCTAGGAAGAAAGAAACCCGTGTAGAAAGTTTTAAGACAGACCCTCATTTTTACGTAGACTCCATAGTTGATTCCATCAAAACTAGTTTATAAGAAGTTCCATGAACCTTAAGTCGACTTGAACATTTCCTTATCGAACCCAAAAACAAACTAGAAGTTGAGCACCTAGAAATCACTTTAGAACAAATAATGGGGGGAAACAGAAAGGATAGACAAGTTATACCTCATTTGAGAGCCCAAGGTGCTCTTAATTTGGCTAGATCGTTCCATGAAATGCCAAGGTAATTTGATAAATTCCTTCCAAAATTTGATGCAGATAAATCCAGGTCCCAAGAAGACCATTTAAAAAAATTCTTCCTAGCCACTCACTTACTAAATGTCCAATATGAATATGTGGTTTGTAGTCTTTTCCATTTTACTTTTTCAAGAAAATCATCTACTTGGTATTTTATCCTACCACCTGGTTCTATAATTGATTGGGATGATTTTAAAAGGTTGTTTATTAGGGAATTCGGGGAAAGGAAAACGGTTTCATCTTTTCACAAAGAGTTAGGGGCCATCATGATGGACAAATAAGAGTAGGTAAAATATTTTAACCAAAGGTTTCTCAATGTATTAATCAAATTTTCCCATATTGTGGCTCTGGCTCAATCCTTGGAAATTGAATATTATACGGTAGTTTCAACTCCTTCCATGGGGATATTTTTCAAAATGGCTAACAAAAATACTTTGGAACTTGACTTTGATGAAGCTGAAATAGTAGAAAGAGAAATATCTTCCTATGAACATCCTTCACATACCGAGGAAACCAAAACGACTGGAAAGAGACCCTTGTTGTTAACTAAACCACCTGAAAAGGAGCCAAAGGATATCAATAATGTGGTTAAATTGGTAAATAAATTGGATAACAAAGTGGTAGATCTGAAAAGTAATGTCGATGAGGGATCATCAAAACCTTGAACTTTTCGACCATTCTTTAAGAGACAAGATATTCCACCAAAACCATCCAAACAACCTCACATGGATTTCATCTTAGATAGCTTCAACAACTATAGTTTTTTATCTTATCACCAACATAACCACCTAGAGAGAACTTGCCCTTAGTGGGTCAAATCCATGACCTTCGTGATAAATCAGTTGTTAGAACAACAAAGATTAAATGATGAAATCCCCACACAAGCTCTCACTGACATTACTGATGAGATTCCCATAGAATTTCCATGCCTTTTTGGGACTGGTATCTAGAATTAGATGATGAACAGATTAAAGAAGTTTTTATCAAGGATACACTAGTTATCAAGGTTGTTTCACACATAAATTAGATTTTACACAACAAAGTTCCAATTCCTAACACTCCTTTTCCCAATGAGGATGTGATTCATCTCAGGAAAATCACTCCTCCCCCTGCTCCTCCAAAACCAAATGACACAACTCAAGTGAAAATCAACAACAAAAAGAGAAAATTCACCCCAACCAACATAGATAAACCTAGTACATCTACCTCATCTAGGAATAATACCAAGCTTAACATGGTACCAAACAACAAAAAAACTTGTGAGACAAAATTTAAACAAACAATGAATGACTCCAATACATGTTCCCTTGACTACAATGTGATAGAAGACATGAAGAAAACAAAATAAAATATTTCCACGTTCGATATCTTTTCTTTACCACAAGAACGTGATTTCTTACATGATGATTTTAGTCCCGATGACGCTCAGAAAAGGACAGTTGTTGTACTGAAAACATACTTTCATAAAATTATGCATAAGAGATACACAAGGTAGAAATAACAACATCCATAAATTCATCTAGTATAGGTTCTTTCTGAAAATATCAAGTACCACCTTTTCTGTTCACTTACAAAAATTTTAATTTCAACGTGCATAATTGTCTAGGAGATTCAAGTGCATTGCCTAACATAATTCCCTTTTATGTATGCCAAAAATAAATGTTGTTCCGAAAATAACAAGAACCAGAATTATACATCTAGATAAGACATACGTCAAGCTAAAAGGTGAAGTCAAGAATATCTTAATCAAATTATCATTTGATCCTAGGATGCACCAAATGATAGATATCGTTGTTGTTGATATACCAGAGAGTTATGGGCTATTTTTAAGAAGAGATTAGTCGGAAAAAAATCAAAGTTACTTTTCCACCGATTATTCTCATTTGTGGCTTCCTTACAAAGGTAAAGAAAATCAAATATGCGAAAATAGTGAAGCACACAATGAGAGAATTAGAAGGAAAGAATAAATCCATAAGCTTTTCCCATTTTGTCTTGGGTAATTAATTTTTTGAGACTTATTATGGATGTTATGAGACACAAACATCTAAAGTACCATCAAAATTACAATAGGAACTACTCATGCAAATCCATAATAATGCTTTTACAATATTAACGAACTTAGGATTTAGTTCAATTAAAAAAATTAAAATTCCTAATATGTGTTCCATGTTCTTTGATGGCTCCAAGACACAAGATGGAGTCGGAGTAGGATGCATCCTAATTGATCCTAGGCAAGGAAAAATTCTTAAATCATGTCGCCTAGAGTTTTAATGCATCAACAACACCGTGGAATATGAAGCTTTAGTTAAAGGTCTTAAAAAGGCCATTGATCTCAAGGTGAAATATATTAAGGTGTTTTGTGACTCTGAGATCATCATACGACAGGTAAGAAACAATATCCATTGCCTTTCTCTGCATATAAAGGAATATCAAAAAGTGTTACGGAATTTTCTTTACTCATTTGATGCATTTAATATTACTTCTTTACCTCGTAATCATAATATAGATGCAGATATATTGGCCAATGCAACATCTAGATGAACGCCTCATGTGTTGGATTACTTAGAGAGGGGGTGAATCAATAATAGAGAAATTTAATCCTTTTTAACCATATAATCCAAGTGTTATATCAATGAATCATTATCATCCAATAACTGCAGAGTAAATAAGCAATGAACAAATGAACAAAAATACACATACATAGTACACCAATGTTTTACGTGGAAACCCAAATCGGGAGAAAACCACATAATTATTTTTCTTATATGTCTTGAAGAATTACATTCATTGGAAGCACCAGCTTCCTTTGTTTTCCAGCTGCAACTGGAAAGAGGCTCCAACCCCCTATCTTCTCAGGCTACAACCTGAGGGAAGCTCCAACTCCCTAATTCTCTGGCTACAACCAGAAGGAGGCTACAACCCCCTATGTTCTCTGACTACAACCGGAAGGTGGCTACAACCACCTGTCCTTACCCCATCCTACCACCCCAAAGTAGAAGTAAAATGATGGTACCATTGTCAACCTGTCACTATGAGATATACTGTTGTAAACCTGTACCAATAAATTTGAACCATGCATCAACCTATACCTCAACCTATACCTCAACCTGTAATCAACCTGTACCATAAACAAGTGCATGAACCATGCACCAACCTATACCAAATAACCTGTAATCAACCTGTACCATAAACAAGTGCATCCAGCCATGTACCAAGTATGTACCAATCATATGTCAACTACTCATCAAATATGTCTCATCAATATCTACCAACATCATCAGTTATACACCTCATGTATGTGCCAACTCATCAACTACTTGTCTCAACAATGTACTCAACATGTACCTCAACTAAAATCCCTCATAAATTTCATCATCCAAATCTGATTTGTAGCTTTGTAATAGATCTGCTGTATATTATCACATTCCTGCAAATCTTCCTTAACTTCAACAACAAGAGACTAGCATTTTCATCAAACGTTTCTTTAGTCTCACATGCCTAGTTTTGGATTAGTCAACAACCCTAAATTGAAGTAATCATAACTTTGTACCTATAATGTATAAAGATATGAAACTGATAAAAACAAATCTTCAGTGTGCTTTATGCAATTCCTCCAGTTTTCACTACTTGGAAACTCTCAAAAAAGGAGTTATAGCAAAAATGACATACCTTGTTGAATTCTGGCTTATTCTAAAGAGATACCTTGTAGAGAGTTCCCCACATGGAATATTTATTAAATTGATCTAAAACTGTTATAAAACATACTAAAGACTATACCCTAACCAACACATTTGGTTTCACTGAATTTTGATCTTTTATGAAAAAGTTATGACGTTTTTACCCGAAACAATTGTTTTTGACTAGTTTCAGGACTAGCCACAAACCCTATTTTCCACGGAGTGTAACTCCAGAAATACAATGACCCACAAGCTGAATTTATTACCACAGATACTTGGATATGTTTTCTCAATGGAATAGAAATTTCACAGTCTAAATCATTATATCAAAAAATTTATGGAGAAAATGGTGAGATGACCTGTAAATAACATACCTTAGAAAGCACCATCAAAATAAGTTATCCTTCCTTGCATTTCAACCTTCCTTTCTTTACCTTCCCTTAGAATTTCGGCTTAGATATCCTTGGTTACCTTAGACACCTATAGATATTCAATATTATCAAGTTTGATTAAAATTATAGAGCCTTACCTCTTATTTATACTCTCCAAGTAGCTTCCTTAAAAACATCTTCTAGGTCACTTGGCCCCACTTTCCTTATTTTAGGGTTAACCCACTTCTAATTTATCCATTAAATTTGTTATTGACATAATTTATTTTGTATTCACTTTGAATTATAATACACTCATTACTTCACTTTAGTATATAACTTTTAAAATCTCTTAAACCACTTTGACTACTTTGACCTTTTGGGGCTTCTAGATGACATATGAGGGTCCTCCAACTTCGTAAGGCCATAACTCTCAAACCGTGAGGAGTTATGTGACATTCCACATACCATCAGAAATTGAATGACATGTAATATCTATATAGAATAGTATTATCTAAAAATATATCATAACTCATATTTTTATCCATCAAACAAACTTGGGCCGATTACCCAAACTCGGGGTCTCCGACTTCTGATGGCCATAACTCTCTAACCGTGAGGATTTATGTGACGTTCCACATACCACCGGAGATGGAATGAAAAGAAATATCCATCTAGGATATTTTACCTGACAAATTCATTATCCTTCATCTCATTATTCCACAATTAAGCATGGGTTCTTTTACTCCACAAAGCGTCTTCCCGTGAGGGATTTCACCATAAGGGGACCACTTTGGAGTTCATCCATCTTTACTTCTTATCAAACATGAAAAGATAATAATGAGTCATCTTTACATCAAACAATATTGGGTCCATTACCCAAACCTTTGTGCTACGGGGCTTTCTTCAAGGGATGACATCAATGACAACCAACCTTAATCAACATCATGATGATGTTTTTTTTGTTGAAATGATGTCCAGGCGTTCCATACAAGACAACATCACAAATTGGAGATAATTTGATAATGATGCACAAATTATAAATTTTATCACTAGTTTAGACACTTTCCAAGATGCAGTGATAGACGATGGGACACATCAACAAGAGTTACAAACCTATCGAGAGGAGGAAAACAAGGTAAAAACCAATTATGTCCCAAAAAACATTTTAACTCTTGAGAAACTATTTGATTTAAAATCAAAGTTTAGGAGGCCAACCAACCTGAAGACCAAAAGTTCTACTATCATTCACTTCTTGGTCAATATTGGAACCTATAAACAACCCAAATATGTTAATTTGGGCACCTTTTGTTCAAACACAGATAAACATGCATTCATGAAATTGTTTAAGAAGTATCGAGATTTTTTTTGTTGGACTTATGATGATTTAAAAAAATATGATACCCAAATAATACAACATGTTTACCCTATTAAAGAAGGTATCGATCCATTTCAACAGAATCTCAGAAATATACATCTGACTCTCGGGCCTCTTATACATAAATAATTAAAGAAGCTATTAGATGCCTAAATCATCTTTAAAGTTTGAAATGCAACATGGGTTTCTAATATGGTGCCCATAAGGAAAAATTCGGGAGAAATAAGGATTTGTATATTTTTCTGCAATCTAAATCATGATTCTCACAAGGAAAACTACCCCATTCCACCGATGGAACAAATACTTCAACTTGTTTCGGGATTTAAGCTATTTTCTCTATTAGATGAGTTTTCAAGATATAATTGAGTTCTCGTAGCAAAACCCAGTAGATTAAAGACCACATTCCAAACCAAGTGGGGAATGTATGATTATAGAAGAATTCCCTTTTGCTTGATAAACGTCGGAGCAATGTTTCAAATGGAAATAGATATTGATTTTAAAGGATTAATTAGTCAAAGTGTGGTGATTTACCTTGATGATGTTATTTTCTATTCAAATAAAAGGGAAGATCGTCTGAAGCATCTCAAACATATATTTGAACGATGTAGGAAATATGGAATATATTTAAATCCCAAGAAAACCATATTTTCTATTTTAGAGGGAATATTATTGGGACATGTGATCTCAAAAGATAGAATTGGGATGGATCCGGAAAGGAAAAAATCCATTCTACAAATTCCCTCACCACATAGTAAAAAATCAATGAAATCATTCTTTGGAGGAATCAATTTTGTAAGAAGATTCGTTCAATATTTTGTCGAAATTGTGAAGTCACTTCAAAGAATGATAAAAAAGGACGTTCAATTTAAATGGGCACTAGTGGAGAAAGAATCATTTTAAAATATCAAAGTTGTCATAGTTGTTGCAACGTCTCTATGGAGTCCATATTTTACCAAAGATTTCCTTCTATATACGTTTTCATCTAGTCAATCCTTGGCAGCAATGCTCATGCAGAAAGATGAGAAAGGAGATGAGTATCATGTCGTGTTCATGAGAATTGGATTACAAAGTGTTGGATTGAACTATCCCCTAGTGGATAAGCAAGTTTTTGTTGTCCATAAAGTCATCAAACAATTCATACTTTATATCCTAAAAAATCATACTAAATTCGTTGTCCCTCACGTAGAGGTCAAGTGACTTTTTGTTCAAAGAGAACTGGGAGAGTGATGAGGAACCTATAAACAACCCAAATATGTTAATTTGGGCACCTTTTCAAAAATGGATAAACATGAATTCATGAAATTGTTTAAGAAGTATCGAGATGTTTTTTCTTGGACTTGTGATGATTTGAAAACATATGATACCCAAATAATACAACATGTGAACCCTATTAAAGAAGGTATCAAACCATTTCAACAGAAGATCAGAAAGGTACATCTAACTCTCAATCCTCTTATACATAAATAATTAAAGAAGCTATTAGATGCCTAAATCATCTTTAAAGTTCGAAATTCAACATGGGTTTCTAATATGGTGCCCGTAAGGAAAAATTCGGGAGAAATCAGGATTTGTATATATTTCTGCAATCTAAATCATGCTTCTGATAAGGAAAACTACCCCATTCCACCGATGGAACAAATACTTCAACTCATTTCAGGATCTAAGCTATTTTCTCTATTAGATGAGTTTTTAGAATATAATTGAGTTCTCGTAGCAGAATCCAGTAGATGAAAGACCACATTTCAAACCAAGTGGGGAATGTATGATTATAGAAAAATTCCCTTTGGCTTGATAAATGCAGCAACTATGTTTCAAATGGAAATGGATACCACTTTTAAAGGATTAATTAGTCAAAGTGTGGTGGTTTACCTTGATGTTGTTATTGTTTATTCAAAGAAAAGGGAAGATCGTCCGAAGCATCTGAAACATATATTTGAACAATGTAGGAAATATGGGATATATTTAAATCCCAAGAAAACCATCTTTTCTATTTTAGAGGGAATAGTATTGGGACATGTGATCTCAAAATATAGAATTGGGATGGATCTAGAAAGGAAAAAATCTGTTCTACAAATTCCCTCACCACATAGTAAAAAATCAATGAAATCATTCTTTGGAGGAATCAATTTTGCAAGAATATTCATTCCATATTTTCTCAAAATTGTGTAGTCACTTCAAAGAATGATAAAAAAGGACGTTCAATTTAAATGGACACTAGTGGAGAAAGAATCATTTTAAAATAACTAAGTTGTCGTAGTTGTTGCAACGTCTCTATGGATTCCATATTTTACCAAAGATTTCCTTTTATATATGTTTTCATCTTGTCACTCCTTGGTAGCAGTGCTCACGTAGAAATATGAGCAAGGAGACGAGTATCATGTCATGTTCATGAGAACTGGATTACAATGTGTTGGAATGAACTATCCCTCAGTGGATAAGCAAGTTTTTGTTTTCCATAAAATCATAAAACAATTCATACTTTATATCCTAAAAAATCATATTAAATTCGTTCTCCCTCACCTAGAGGTCAAATCACTTTTTGTTCAAAGAGAACTGGGAGAGTGATGAGGAAATTGGATGAAAAATTACAAGAATATGACCTTGAATTTAAACCATCCAATATCATGAAAGGTCAAGGATTATTCAAATTACTAGGAAATGGTACCAGTGATGAAGAACATGAGGAGGATGGGTGGAAAGATGAACCAATGATGTATACTCAACAAGTTCCATATGTCACAACCATTGAAGGGTCACTATAATGAAATCAAATATTACTTGCAACATGATACATCCCCTGGTTACCTTAATGCTAAGTAGAAGAGAGCACTCTGGTTGAATTCTATGCAATATCAATTATTGCATGGTGTTCTATTTACAAAGAGCTATGATGGGGTGTTACTCAGATGCCTTGAGAAACAAGATGTTGATAAGGTCCTGAAGGACATGCATGATGGACTTGTTGGCGACAATTTTTCAGGAGACACATTTTCTCACAAAGTGTTGAGAGTTGGGTATTATTGGCCCATATTGTTCAAATATTCCCATGCATATTCAAGAAGATGTGAAGCATCTCAGAAGATTGCAAGAAGAGAACGAAAATATTCTACTCCACTTCAACCTATTGCTATTGAAGAACCCTTTGAACAATGGGGTCTGGACATCATTGGTGAGATTAATCAACATTCCTCCAAACAACACATGTATATTATGACCACTACCGTTTATTTTAGATGATGGATTGAAGCAGTACCATTGATGAAAGTAAATGAAGAGGTAGTACTTAGTTTTATTGAAAAAAAAATCATTACGAGGTTCAAAGTTCTTAACTCTCTAGTGTTTGATAATGCAACTTATTTTTCATCTTTAAAATTGTCTGAGTTTGCATTAGAGAAAGAGGTTATTTTGAAGTATTCTGCCAATTATTACCCTCAGGGAAATGGCTTAGCAGAATCCACAAACAAGAACATAATATGTATCCTCAAGAGAACTGTGGTTGATCACCATAGAAATTGGCACAACTCTTTATCGAATTCCCTCTGGGATGATCGTGTCACTCCTAAGGCCACCATAGGAAATTCTCTATATTTCCTTGTTTACGAGAAAGAAGTCGTCTTTCCCCCAAATATTTACCTTCCTTCCCTGCAAATCACCCAACAATCCCAATAAAAAGAGTTCCTAGTCATTCAATGATGCATCCATACCTTACTAAGTTTAGAAGAGAGTCACACTAAATCCAAAAGAAAGTTTGAATCTCACCAATAGATCGTGAAATGTTGTTTTGATAAAAAATCTTCTACTGAGAAAGAATTCCATGTTAGGGACTTAGTTGTCAAATGGGACAAGTAACACGAAGATAAAGGGAAATATTCAAAGTTCCAACAACTTTGGCTTGGTCCTTATGTTACAAAACCTTTAGGGGGAAGTTGATTCCCTCCCTGTTAATGGCCAAATCCTCAAACATTACATCAGCTAGTCGTTGAGGCTTCTTTCACTTGTACATAAACAAAAAATTTCCTCTATTTGGTTTTGCCGCATTTTTGGATTTTTTTATTTTGTTTCATGTTTTTTCCCAGTATGTTTTGATTATATATTTTTTTATCCTTCTTGAAAGTTGTTACCCTGATTTTGAGTTCCTTATAACTTATCCCTGATCATATGTTTCAATCGTAACACATATGGTGTAGATATCCTAACATTTGTGTGATATGGTGTTAAATACACATATCTCCCAAGACATGTAAGCCCCATTGTGTACTAGCTCAAGTCAAATCTGGTGGAGGAACATAGCTCATCAATAGACAAGGACAATGTAGAGAAACATAGAAACAAGAGACTTAACTTAAGAACAAACTGTTATGTTATATGAGTTAAAATGAAAATGTTTTAGAAGAAATGTTTGTAGTATTCTAGGACTCATAACTCAAGAATTTTTCTCATCTACAATGAAGTCACCAAATCTCACTATCACAGCTTCCAACCCTAGTTCCTTTAAACAACAACTGGAATCCCTCCCATTCACCTCTCTCTCTAAGAAAAATAGAATAAATTTTTATAAAAGGTAAAATCTTGAGGGAAATTCTTTCCAGATCACACGAGACATGAAAATATCTTTATCAAGGCTATGGATTATCACTGGCAGCGACACAAGGCTTGTTACACCAGGGTGGCTCTATCATGGCTATGGACGCTCACTAGAAGTGGAGCAACACCAAAGAAATGCACTTTGACTTGAATTATCAACATTCTTCACATTTCGTTCCTATTATACTTCCTACACCTCCTCCTCTAGTCATTTATCATATTAATAAGAATCAATTTGATAGTAATATGGTCAATGGAAGAGTCTCAACTATATTTATGTCATCTCAGTTCTTTCAAAATCCAAGCTATCAGAAATACCCTTTCGCTCTTATTATTTTTCATAATGAGTGCACCCCTTCATAAAATATGTGTGGAAATCATCTTACAAATATTCAAGGCTTCACCCAGTGTGTCTTCATTTGTTTTGACAAGCACTACAACCCTACATTTTCCCTTATTTGCATTTTCATAGTCTTTAGAAAATGGATCCCCTCATTTTTTAAGTTTGAAAGAACTTTTCTTTGGCCTCTCTTTACCTCAAGTTTCTTAGAGAGATCTCATTCACCTTAAGAAATCATGTGTAGAAGGAAGTACTTGAATTTTTTTTATTTTTGAGAAAGTCAGAAGAAATCGACAAAGTTAGTTCTAACTCCTCCGATGTGAATCAAAGGAGTTACATTTAACTCTTGGATTCACATTGGAAGAGTTTCTATATTTATTGTTGATGACCTTACCTATCTCACAAGTTAATACTAACTCTTCTGATGTGAATAGAAGGAGTTGGTTCCAACTCCTTTGATTCACATCGGAGGAGTTTCCTCCAATTTTGTCGATGGCGTCAAAATACTTTGAGTCAAGTTCTTCGATGTTCATCAAATAACTTTCTCTCAAGTCCTATGACCTTAATTATCTCACCAACTCAACATTTAATGCTCAAACCTAATTTCTATTTATACATGAACAATCTGTGCTTTTCATTGTTCTTCTAAGAAGTTGAGGTAAGAAGATTTTTCTTAAGACCCAAAGCACTTCAAATCATTAATTCCAATCTCACGACTTGTCACAACCTTCCATGTGACGTTAGGTCGAGAGGTACGGGCATCTTTCTTTGTCTTTCTAGAGTTAGGGTGTCCTTCTTGATTAGTTTCCTTTCATACTTCATTTTCTTTCCTTTCTCACACCGACCCACTTGGTTTTCCCACTACTATATCATGAGTTCTCTCTCCAATTATCCTATACAAAAACATTGTTTACCCTCATTCTTTAACCATAACAGTGCCTTTGTGGCCTACATAGATGTTGAGCCAACATTTATAGCCAACCCTAATGACGAGAAAACTTCTCTTCTTAACTATATGTAGGATGTTTTATCCTATAGGTGGGGCCATATTCTAACCGTCTCGTGAGATCGATATGTGAAATTTATCTCTACACTTAACAAGCTGTAAATCTTTGGCTATTGGGAGAATTGTCTAGTTTCCTATATTTTTTATTATGCGGTGTCACAATACTTAGGAGTGGGGGAGGGGTTTCATGAATTGACAAATGACAACACTTCTTATCTATAATCCATGAGAAGAAGAAGTAGAATCTTTGTAAAAAATTATGTATATTGTTTTTGTGATACAGGCTATTATATCATCAGTTCTTTTTTTATTGAAATGCTAAATTTCGTGTGTGTTATAAGCTTGTTGAACAATTCTTCAACAGACCAATTAACTGTTTTTTTGTTTTATATATTAACTGTGTTACATGTACTGAGACAAAGGAACATATTGTTATAATGTCCAAGCACGATAACAAAGAAAGTACCAATGGAACACTCGTATCCTGTCTATGCTCTTGTTCATCATGACTATCAAGCTAAGTGCTATGGATAAAACACCCATTACAAAATGAACAAATTCCATTTTGCACAGGAGTACCATATGGAGTGTGATATGGAGTGACATTTGGAATACCATATGGGGTTCCATGCAGACGACTGGATGACACACCATATGAAGGATTGGATGACGACTGTAAGTGACCACGATTGCAGGTAGACATGGATCCTTTGAATTGATCTTATTGTTCGTTAGTATTATTAGATGAATCAAAATGGAATTTTATAATTAAAATTATACAAACTCTAAATGAATTTATATGATCAATTGTCCAAGTCGAAGACTTGTACATTGATCTAATTCTCTCATCATTACGATTTCCTCCAAAGGACACCCTTCGAGTTCAAAATTGACACAGTCATAGTCACACATGAAAAATCGTGTGTGATGAATTCACCAATGAATTCAATCATTTCTACCTTGAGCACATTCAAAATTGGAGGGTTAGTTCCAATTCTTTTTTCACTGATGCTTTTTTGCCCAATTGCACTCATCCTCTGCCCAATTTTTCTCCTCTTCCCAATTTCACTCATCCTCTACCCAATTCCCCTCCTTTGCTTATCCTTCACACTATAACCATGCCCAAACGATACTAGCCTTCCTCCTATGATGAGCTCTTGGCCATCCCTGAATTATGGAGATACACTCTGCGGAAGATAGGGTTTGTGACCAGTCGTAAAGCTAGTCAATAAATAAGTGTTTTGGGTAAAAAATTCATAACTTATTCATAGAGAATCCAAGTCATGTGGGATGAATTTCATTGGAAATAGTACGAACTTTAGTTTC
Source organism: Picea sitchensis (assembly GCA_010110895.2). Classification (NCBI taxonomy): domain Eukaryota; kingdom Viridiplantae; phylum Streptophyta; class Pinopsida; order Pinales; family Pinaceae; genus Picea; species Picea sitchensis. Next base: position 194,699 of record SNQJ01S0003856.1, read on the forward strand.
GTGTGTGTGATTTTCAGAATCAGATGTTAAATATTGAGTGCGGGGCATTCCTTACAAGTTCGGTATTCTGAATAGACCAGAATTGAATAAAGTCTACTAGATTTCATGAAATGTGAAAACCCAAAAAATAGACGTTGGGACATTTCAACATTTCGGCAGCCAGGGATTCCAAGGAGTAGAGACATCCCTTACACCCAAATTTTGTGAAACGCGAAAACCCAAAAAATAGGCGATGGGACATTTCGACATTCTGACAACCGGCGGTTTGAAGGACAAAGGGATGAGACGCTTGACTTGTGAAGTCCCGGTCCATGATATTTTGGAATTTTAGCAACCGGGGGTTTGACGGACGAAGGGACGGGATGCTTGACTTGTGAAGTCCTGGTCCACAATATTTCGGCATTTCGACAACCAGGGGTTCAGAGGACAAAGGGACAGAGCGCTTGACTTGTGAAGTTTCGTTCCATGATAAGCATCCTTTTTGGCTTAGCGCAAGGTCACTACTCTTGGTCGTGTGTTGTGGGAGCTCACGCTTGGTGCTTGGAATAGCCAACTGAGCATTTGTGAGGGGGACCTGTGAGTTCGTTCGAAGGATTCTAGTTTGGAACCAGAAGATCCTGACCGGGAGGTCGCGCAACCCTTAAGAGGGATAGGGGGTCTGCATCAAACCCTCACTCTCCAAAGACTCAAAACCATCCTACTTAAGCCATTTCTCTACCTGAACACAAGACCAAGAAACTTGTTGATTCCTCTACAACCTCATCGGGCAAGAAGATGAAAAATCCTATTGATAATTCTCCAATACCCTCAACATCTATTGATCCTCAACCTGAGAAGTTACAAGAGGCAATTCAACAAAATTTCCTTGTAGTCCCTGCGAATAGAAGAGGAGCCAATCGATTTAAAGGAGGATCTTTTCGAAAAAGTACCTGAAATACAAGTAGGAATCCTAATTGTAAAAACCCCAAGCACTTCAGAGCCTATTCAAGTATCTTCTAATGATGAGAGCCCCCATAAAAGACTTAGGGAAGTTTTCGTAGAGGAGTTGGATCCTGATAGAGAAATAAAATATGAACTTGTTCCCTCTCATAAACCCTCTGTTACTCCTACCTCACATATGCCTACACCATTTTCCAAACATGATAAACTCTCTACAACCATAAAGGGATCCAATGCCTCCTCTGAGACATCTGATCATACTCTCATTATTGAGAAATTACAACAAGAAAATGATCACTTGCTGCAACAATTGGAAGAGCGGAAGACTATGGATAGGCATCTCCACCACAACAATGCAGTCTTACAAGAAAAAGTGAATTCCCTCCAACGATTGGTTTATCAAATGACCAATGAAAATCATAGACTCCATGCACAATTGAAACAACGCAAGAGGGCCAAGACAAAGTCTTCAGGACAAGAAGCTTTTAAAGCTAATCCATCCCCTCCTAAGCAAGTCTAGTCATGTTGGGTAATTCATTTTTGTTTACAGTGGGACCTGCAAATCCTTAGGCATGGGGGTAATGTTGGGCTCGTATTTTGATTGTTTTGTGGTGATTATTGAATCCTTTTTGCACCAGTATTATATGCATTATTAACCATTTTAAAGAATTTTTCAAAGGATTTTGTATCGATTCATCGTGGATCTACAACAGGTATGTGTAATCAATGTTTTGCAATGGTTTGGAGTTAAATTAAATTCGATTTGATGTTTATGAGAATCTAATGTGTGATCTATGTGTAACAGGGCGAATTCACAATTTGACACTCCATCTGGTATCTTGTTCGACACTCCATCCAACACCCTATCTGGTACGCGATTTGACACTTCATCCGACACATGATCCAACACTTGGAGCAAAGGTGAGTTGGCGATTAGCGCATTGATGACCTATGTTGGGTGAATCAACGATCTGGGTTTTGTGCCCCCTCGTGGCCTCCAACTACTAAGCTCTTGACATATCAAATTAGGTAGTTATGCTAATCATTGAGTGGCTCATTCAGTTTCTAGAAGCCAAAGACTGTTAGAGCACATTTAATGGGATTTACCATTTTTAGAGGAGGTCGACCCTTCCAGTGGTAGACCTCTTGAACTGTAATTGCTATAAATACCACCAATAGTGGCTAGACGACAAGACAAAATTTTAAGAATACATTTTATTGTGTAATTGAGACATCTCTGCAAAATTAAGTTCAGACTATGCTTTTTTAAGTTAATGACATAACTATGTTGATTTGAGCTTGTGATTTGCTATTGAGGAGTAGCCACAACTTGCTAGGGGTCCCACCGGTGGTCTGGGTGAATACTTAAGATAGATATATCGTCTGTTTCAGTTGTGTAGTTATAATTCATTTTATTTCTCTGTAATATGCATTTTGTAATTTTAATACTGTGTTTGTTGTTTACAATTTAATTGTTTAATCTCTCTTTTGCAGGTTGATTGTAGGAGATAGTTATTTGTTATGCAATGTCTTTTATTTCTTAGTGACTATCTTGCAAGCTACTAACTTAGATGGGGTGTTAAAATGTTAAATTGATTTCTGCAAGTTAAAACAGAGTAGACTTTAAAACAAAGGATTAGTTTAGATAGAGTTTTTTTTTGTAGCTTCGATGGATAAATAATTGAAAGTTTTATTAGTTGATTTAATTCTCAGTTTAGTTATGCTTTCATAGATATGTTTTTCTTATCAATCTTGTTTTAGTATGCTAGGATATAAGTAGATTTTGGATTATTTTTTTACAAGCATTTTAGTTTGAAATCTGAGTTTTTAATAATAGGATTATCTTAGTTTAATTTATGAAATCCCAGTTCTAGATTTGAATTGCAATTTTAATTAGAAGTTTGAATTTGAATTAAGATTTTAGTCATGAGTTTATAATCTTGCAAATTTACTTGAGTTAGTATAAGAGTGTGTTTTGAATTAGTATAAGAGTGTGTTTGAATTAGTATAAGAGTGTTTTCTTTATCATCAATGATTGTTGCATGAAATTCAAAGATCACATGGATTTTTAGGATATTTAATGTTTCTTCTATAATGAAAAATCTTTTGTTAGATTGCTTGATTCATACTTTTCATTTCTCTATAGAAATCAACATTGAATTAATCCCTCTTGATCTATCATTAATAATCAGATTCCATCATGATGTTATTAGGCACTGACGACATAATCATCATCTTTGAATTTTTTGTTATTGCAAATTAAGAATAGTTTTGATTAATTTATGAATACAGACATGATTCTTTTGATTAAGTAGGTTAAGATTTCTCCTTTGCAAAATAGAAATGATTATGAGTTTTGATGAGTTTACTTGCCGAATAATTTTGATAGGTTAGTTGTTTGATTGCTTACTTTCTTTAAGTTAAAAGATCCAAATTAATTTACTTGTTGTTGCTTATTAGATTGAATAGATTAACTTGTTCAAATTAGGGTTTGATTTTCTTCTTTAGGGACAATCCATCGATTCATTGTTTAAAGATGCTTAGGGTAAATAGTTCAAGTTCATCAATAGGGTTTGCTAATTGACAAAGAATGGAAGAGTCATTGCTTAAGTAGATTAACCCTTAGTTGGACCATCTCCTTAGTTAGACCATACTTCCTCTAGATTTTGTTCCTTGGCACATAGAGTGCTACAACTCTAAGTTTACTTACCCGGGTTGACAATTTAATTGAGGGATTTAGTGCATATAGAACACCCATCACCAATCTTAATAATCAATTAATCATGGCACAAGAGTAATCACCAACTTTATTTTTATGGCGCATGAGTAATCTAATTACATAACTCATTATACATCAACATTAATTTCAAGATGCAAGATTAAGCAAATTCATTACCGATCATACATCAACATTTAATAAATGGTGCAAATAAATCTAATCACTCAATGATTTATTCATTAGCATTATTCTAAGGCGCAAGAGATCTAATCACTTAATCATTTATACATCCACATTATCCCATAGCATAGAGAAGGTTAATCACTTAATCATTTTCAAGCAACATTGAGCATAAATGAGAACAAGGACATTTCATGAGAATGATAATTCGAGAGCATACTACAATTTAATCCCATAGATTTCAATAGACCTTTTCATATCTAGGAATGTCTTCTAGGAGTATGTAAGGAAGGATAAGATTACATTCAAATTAAAAACCCATAAGAAGATCAATCTTCTTAAACAATCCATTAATTTAACACCACTATTACATTAGGTATCCCCCTTATAATCATTCAACCATTAATTTAATCCATCATTCATCAATAAAAATGCAATTGAGTAAGAGCACAAGGATTTAGGGATTAAAAACTATGCAAGCATAGTGTAAAGTTGGTAATCCAAAAATGGGCGTAACTTAACGATCATGTAGAACACCAAGTTTAACAATATAAGAATGTGCAACCTTGAGCACAAACTAAAGGATCTTGTGCACAAGTGGTCATCAACTTTTGTTATAGCTACAAGCACATTTCACCCCGGTTAAGTGGGTGTAAGGTCCTTTCCCTTTTTGAAAACAATGTGTAAATCCTTTCCTTCTATTCATCAATAACTAGTATGTTTCGACTATGAGATTGATATACTTAATTTTTTTGAATCTGTATCCAATGTAGGATATAATATTTATACCACTTCTTCAATTAACTAAAATTGTTAAATTATAACTTCTTACCACTTTAAGTTTTTTGCAAAGAATCCAAAAATGAAATACATCTCATCTAACTTAAGGAAGCAAGTTTGAGTTAAGACTACACACCATACATTCATGTATATCTAAGATAAGAATAGAAAAGGGTTAAAACCCTTTTTTTTGGAAGTGAGTTTTAGTTTATTTTCTTCCTCAATTTAAGCCATTTACAACGGTTTACACTTATGCAAGAGTTAAAAAAGGAGTTAGCTTTTGGCTAACTTAAAGAAGTCAAGTTAAGCTAAGGATAACTCTCAACCCAAGGTTTAAAGATAAAGAATTTTAAAATTCATCACTTACTTTTAGGAGATAAGTCTAAGTTTCACTTTTTAGACTAAGTCCTTTATAGTTATCATGCATTAAGTAAGAATAAAATAATAGAGTTGACCCTCCATTAACTTGAAGGAAGCAAGTTAAATTAAAGATTACTCATCTCATCACTAAACATGTTAAATAAGATTTTATATAGAAATTTAATCAATCGACTCTTTGGGGAGAGAAGTTCATGTTGACCTGGATTAAATCTTTTACGTTGTCCTTCTAATTAAACAACGACATTGATTTTTGTTCATTATCGAAATTTTGTTCACCCAATAACACCCATAAATGAGAAAAATCGTGGGTAAATTTGGAAGTCATACTTTAGCCATGTATCAATCATTACACAACAAACGCAAGAGGTTCCTTACACAAGGTAACCAAGGGAATAGATATTTCCTGCAACTGCCCGTACCTCAGCGTCTGTGATCAGGAAGGTGCATTTAAGGAGAGGAACCAGATTTCAGGAAGGTGCATTCAGGACAGCAAGCAAGGAGGTAAAGGTCCAGATCTCAATCGCCCCACAATGCCCAATGAAACCCCAGTGATTAGCGCCCAAGCGTTGATCCCACGCGCTAGGAGGAAGGAAGAACACCGCAAGGAATGTGAGCAGTGCACCAATCAACCTTACTTTTTTTAACAGAAACGAAGGATTTACTACACAGGAGCACCGACTCCCTTTTCCAAAGTGCAGGCGAGGGCGCCAACATTTAAAGGAAATTCAGACAAAAAGGAGTGAACCCCACCTTCCCTCAACAATGATTTTCCAAATTGAAAGAATCAGACATTGGGTTGACTTTAGGTGACAGCAAATCTAGGGGTCGGCTCTTCAGTTTTCTTAACACCATCCTCACATTTCGTACCCACTGAAAATACAAAAAAAACTTACTACGCCACCCAGTTCAGAGCAACCAATAACTGTACAGTAAATTGCGAAGATCTAACACCTTAATTAAAAACTCACTTCATACAGCACGCATCAAATTCAAAACTAGAATTGCTACTAGGAAATCAATCCCGATGATTAAGTAATTACACCGTAAATTCCTTTCGAGGGTTTCCTATTTCATTTTGGATGTTGAATTTTATCATCAAAGTAAGCATTAAGGAGAATATCTAATGGTGGTCGAAGGAGTGTGCATTCTGGTTACAATATATACATATATCAGTGGATTCAATAAAGAAATACAATGGATTATAAAGGAGGTCAGCGAATCAAACTTCCAGACATTCGTATAAAAATTGAAAGACATTCGTATAAAAATTGAATGGTTGTAGAGGTAGAAAATCTCGTCCCATATTCACAACCATCCATAAACTTGCAAATTTCGATAATCAAGTTTAACATAGTCAAGGAAAAATTAAAAACCCTAAATATATACAATCCAATCTTATTACAATTTAAGCTTAAATGAAAATACCGTCACCAATGAAGATGGGCTTGGAGATGTTCTTCGGTCACTGACGATTCTGCTGTCCCTCGCTTGATAATCATTGAGACTTCTCCAGTACCTCCCAACCAACGCTAGGGGTACTCTTCTTCCCCCTTAGCCTCCCCCAAGCCACAAAGGGGCCACACACACAAAACTTGAATCCTCTAGCTCCCATCTTTCCTCACAAGGTAGAGCCACCACTCTCTCTCAAGATGGTTATCCCAACTCTCACAAGTAAAACCAGTGAAAATGTCTACAGCATAACTTTACCCATAACCAGTGATCTCCTTCTTCTCATCCCCAACCATTTGTTTTATAGAATTTCCTTTATGACACATTCTCCTTGCACAATCAATTCGATTTTTAATTAAATAATTTAGAATTATTACCCCCGTACACTTGTCACCCTTTCCCTTAGTTGTGTTGATATTATGGTAGCTGCGGGAGGTATTAACCTCCATTGTGACCTTTGACAAGATTATAATATTTCAGAAGCAAGAAAATAATTGAATGTAGCCCTAGAAGAGATGTCGGCTAAAGGAGATAATTAATATGAATTAATTAGTACCGAGAATGAGAAGTTGGCCCTGAGGCAATATAAATATAGGGGGTCAGTCTTCACTTTACACACAATTCTTTGAATTGCAGAGATACACTTGTGCGCACTGCAGTTTGGTAGTTTTGTGCGCAAGTCTTGGAGAAGGTGTTGCTGCCAGTTCTGAAGTCTATAATTTCGTTCTTTTTGGGTTGGACTCTCTGATCAACGTTGGTTACTTCTTTCTTGGTGAATTAGCCTTGCTTGGCTATTGATTTTCTACCATGATTCTTCTCTTTGTCAAGGTCAAGGTGCTCGGGGGTGGCTTCAGCCTATGGTTGGATAACAATAGTGATATTGTCTATGGTTAAACGAGCATATCCATCATATTCTAATAGGTTATGGGCCCACACCTCCTTCATTCAGTCTAACCACTGGAAGGAAGCATAGCCATAATGATACTAAGCTCGTTGAAGAACTATTGCTAGGGTTTTCTAGCAGGAGCAGTTACCAAAAGCATCGTCGCTAGAGTTACTAGCAGGTGCAGTTGCAGAAACCCTAAAACCCCGATCCAACACCTTATGATGGAACAACTCAATCAACGAGAAGGTATTCAAGTGTGCCTTAGTCCAGCGCACCTCTTGGCACTCTCAGAAGACAGAAACGTCAAAGTTGAAATTTTGGGTCAAAGCTTGACCAATCATCAGTCAACCGAAGTCATGAATGAAAAGGCTAGTCCTCTACACTACTCAGCACTCACAGGAATGCTTGAAGATGACATGTGGATAATTGACAATAGAGATTTTAGGCATATGATAGGAGATCAAGCCAAACACTCCAATCTAAATGAAAAGAAGACATCGTACAAGGTAAAGCTTGGAGACAAAACCACTTACCCAGTCGAAGGAATTGGACAAGCCTCTGTCAAGTTGAAAACATGTAACAATGTTCATTTGAGAAATGTCTTATATGTACTTAGTTTAGAAAAGAATCTTGTATCCATATCTTGCCTAGAAGACAAAGGAAACATAATAACTTTCGTAGATGGAAAAGTGTTATCTTGGCATCAAGACTCCAACATAGACAATGCTAGGGTTATTGGAACCCGAGAAGGAAATTTATACAGACTACTAGAACAAAATGATGAAGCTCTTGTACATGATGAAGCCAATCCCAATGAACTTTGGCATAGAAGGTACACTTATATTAACTATCAAGCATTACCTTTTCTCAAAAAGATGGTTGAAGGAATACCAGAATTACAGTCTACACATGAAGGAATTTGCAAAGGATGTGATCTTGGAAAGAATATCAAGAAACCATTCCCAGGCAACAACAATAGATCTAAGGAAACTCTAGATCTAATACATTCATATGTTTGCGGTTCGATTCCAGTCAAATCTCTAGGAGGTTCCCTTTACTATGTAATCTTCATAGATGATTACTCGATAAAGATTTGGTTATATCTCTTGAAAACAAAGGACAAAGTATTCAGTAAGTTTCAAGAATTCAAAGTAGAGATAGAGAACCTCACAAACAAGAAAATTAAGACCTTGAGAACAGATAATGGATGAGAATGCACATCCAAGGAATTCGTTGCCTTTTGCAGATTGACAGGGATTAGGAGGGAGTTGACTGTTCCTCATAATCCTCAACAAAATGGTGTAACCGAAAGGAAGAACATATCTATTGAAGAAACCATGAAGGCACTACTAAACGATTAAGATTTATCTATGTTTTTATGGGTAGAACCAACCATGACAACAATATATGTTCAAAACATAAGTCCTCACCGCATATTGAAGGATATGACTTTAGAAGAAGCCTTCTTAGGAAAGAAACCCAATGTGGAAAACTTAAGAATCTTTGGATGCCCCATTTACTTTCACATTCCCAAGGACAAAAGGAATAAATTAGAACCCTAAGGAAAGAAGGGCATATTTGTGGAATATAGTGAATCATCCAAGGCCTATAGAATCTATATCCAAAAGCAACATAATATTGAAGTTAGTAGAGACGTGACCTTCAAGGAAAAGATGGCTTTCAAGAAATTCATAGAAGAAACTATAGAAGAAGAAGAGTATGAAGAGACTATTCAAGAAGACACATGTCTTCCAGAAAATTAGGATGAAGAAAAATAACAACTTGATCATCTGATGCAGCCATGTGAGACCAGTGATTTAGACACTGTACCCAAAACCAAGAAACAACCAGCTTGGCTTGAAGCTACCCTACAAGAAGCATAAATACTCAAAGCTACAAGTGGAACCTTCAAAAAAAGTAAGAAGCCTAAGAGATTCTCCAGATATGCAACATGTATGAAAAAACTTCTAGATGAAGAACCTACCACATTTGAATAGGTAGTTCAGAACAAACAATGGAAATAAGCCATGACATAAGAACACCAGTCCATCATGAAAAATGATGTATGGGAAATTGTGCCTAGACCTAAAGAAAAATCAGTAGTAACTTCAAAATGGGTCTATAAGATCAAACATGCAGCAGATGAAAGTGTGGACAAATATAAAGCAAGGTTCGTAGCTAGAGGGTCCTCCTAGAAGGAGGCGGAAGACTATGATGAAACATTTGCTCATGTTTCTAGATATACTTCCATTAGAGATATCATGTCTCTTGTCACTTCCATGGGATGGAGTTTACATCAGATGGATGTAAAGACAACTTTCCTCAATGGAGAAATCGAAGAAGAAGTATACATTGAACAACCTCAAGTGTTTGAAGTACATTCCGGATACACTCATGTTTGCAGACTAAAGAAAGCCTTATATGGACTCAAGCAAGCTCCAAGAGCTTGGTATGCCAGAACAAACAACTACCTAATGAGACTTGGTTTCTCCAAAAGTCATGCAGATCCAAATTTTTACTACAAAGTTGTGAACAATGCACCTGTGATTCTACTGCTATATGTCGACGATCTATTCCTAACAAGTGAAGAGTCTCTTATCATCCAATACAAAAAGGAACTAGCTTTTGAGTTTGATATGGCAGATCTCGGTCTCATGCATTATTATTTGGGACTAGACGTATGGCAGAAGCGTAGTGAGGTATTCCTTGGACAAGGAAAGTATGCAATAAATATTCTTCGGAAGTTTGGAATGATGGATTGCAAATCCATGGACATTCCAATGACCACAGATATAATAAAAGTAAAAGATTTGGATTCTGATTTAGTAGATCTGTCGTTATATCGATAATTGATTGGGTCATTGATGTATTTAGTAAACACTCGACGAGACATTTTCTTTTCCGTAAACACACTAAGATAGTTCCAGGTGGAACCCAAACATGAGAATTGGATAGCTACAAAGCATGTTCTAATATATATTCATGGGACACTAAACTATGGTTTAAGATATACCTCATCCAGTGATATACAACTTCATGGATTCACAGATTCAAATTGGGAAGGAAGTGGAGTACACAAAAAGAGTACTTCAGGGATTTGTTTCATCTTGGGCTTTGCTATGATATCCTGGGGAAGTAGGAAACATAAGTATGTCGAACTCAGCACAACAGAAGCATAATATATCGCAGCATGTGAGGCATGTACAGAAGAAATATGGCTGAGAAAGTTGATTTCTGGATTATTTGATCAAGTTCCAGATTCAACCATAATACACTTTGATAATCAGAGCTGTATAAGGCTATCAGAACACCTAGTGTTTCACGAATGGTCAAAACACATTGAAATCAAATACTACTTTATTCAAGATAAATTCTAGGAAGGAGAAGTGAAGCTCTAGTATATCCCCACAAATGAGCAGACATCAGATATTTTGACAAAGCCTCTTTCCAGAATAAAGTTACCATATTTCCGAGACAAATTGGGGATAGTGGAAATAACTCCCTTAGCTGAAAGGGAAGAAATGGATCTCCATGTTGGGAGGGAGCACTAACATATCTTTGATTTATGGACAGTCATTTTCAGTTTTGAAAAATGGTCTAGGATGGGAAGTTCCTTTCCAGTTCAGAAAGTGGTTGAGATTTTTGACGGACAAGCATTTTCCAGTTCAGAAAATTGTCCAGATCGAACGATCATTTTCGTAATGAAAATGGTTCGATGGATTCTTGATTCACCATAAACAACAATTCCCCTTCTGGCTAACATGGGGAATGGTCTAGGGCAGTCTCTCTTCTTGACGATCAGTCTTAGTAGTGGTCAAGAAGACTGGTATGCCTCGCCGAACAATCATTCTTTTGAAGCTCACAGTTGTGAGAAGTTTCAAAAAATGGTCTATTTTGGAGGTTGGTGCAGGACAATCATTTCCTTAGAAAATGGTATGTACAGTCATTCCCTAGGGAAGATTCATTCTCTCCAAGTTTCACTTTGTTTAGTGCCGGAGGAATGACCCAGATAAGTGAATGGTCCAGGTTCAACAATCAGGGACAGGCATTCCCTAGGGCAGACTCATTCTCTCCAGGTTGCACTTTATTTAATGCCGGAGGAATGGCCGAGATAGGGAATGGTCCGGGCTCATAAATCATTACATTTATTCTTCCTTGTTTGAGAAGAATAATCTAGATAGCCCATCATTGATGTTCTATTCTGAAGGAAGATTCTCTTCCAGATATCACAGATGTGAGTGGAAGAATGGACTAGATGACTTAGTTTATATCATAACATTGTTTATGTGCAAGTTGATATCAGTTGATATGATTACTATGGAGACTGCATGTCTCCAAAAAGTAGGGGTATGCTACTGTGGTGGATATGTTCCATTGTTTGTGACTGTGTGTCATGGATTGAGTAGTTGTGTACTACTATGAATAAACATAGTTGTGTTCTAACAATTGACATTGTACCAGTTGTCATGGACATTATCCAGTTGGATAATAATGATGGTGCTCATGATTTAATTAGCCTGCGTGGCTATAATGATGCTACCAGTTGAATGTTTTGTTTGTGCTCAAGACCATTATTAGTTATACCTCCCTAGCTAGGAGGGGGTGTTGATATTATGGTAGCTGAGGGAGGTATTAACCTCCATTGTGACCTTCGACAAGATTAGAATATTCTGGAAGAAAGAAAAGAATTGAATCTAACCCTAGAAGAGATGTCGTCTAAAGAAGATAATTAATATGAATTAATTAGTACCTAGAATGAGAAGTCAGCCTTGATAGTCTGGCAGAAGCAGCATAAATACAGGGGGGTAGTATTCACTTTACACACAATTCTTAGAATTAGAGAGATACACTTGTGCGCACTGCAGTTGGGCAGTTTTGTGCATAATTCCTAGACAAGGTGTTGCCCCCAGTTCTGAAGTCTATAGTTTCAGTCTTTCTGGGTTGGACTCTCTGATCAGATTTGGTTACTTCTTGCTTGGTGCATTATCCTTCCTTGGCTATTGATTTCGTACCATGATTCTTCTCTCTGTCAAGGTTAAGGTGTTTGGGGGTGGCTTCGGCCTATGGTTGGGTGACAATAGTGATATTGTCTATGGTTAAATAAACACATCCATCATATTCTAACAAGTTGTACAAGTAAATCCACAATTTATTTTAATTAAATTCAATTTCCCTCACCCATCCTAAAAGCGCTTCTTAAATCACTCCAAGTTGTCTCTTTATTCCCCTTATTCCCATTTAATGACTGATGCCTTACTAAATCTGATTTGAGTTAAAATATGAATCTTCTTCTAGTTAGACTAGTGTTAACTAGACTCTAAATACATTTCTATGCCTACACATTCTTTTATGCTTTATCCCTTTCTTATCTTAAATTCCAATTTGGTATTTCTGCACACGTGTATTATATTAATTCTTTAGACTTATTTCATCTTCCTTAATTTCTTAAATTGATTTACCTCTTTCCTGTTTTATTTAATTTATAATTTATTTTTAGCATCCTCACCAACTTTAGACTCAGGCTAAGTTTTTGAATAGGTTCAATCTTTCATTTGGGGATTCACAATTAATAGTTTAAATCTTTAATTAATTAATTAAAGACAACAAAGATTATATATTTTTACAAGGTTTAATTATTCGCTCACGGTTTTCTAAGCCACCTAGTTTCATTGACTCAAGTTTTATTTCCGCGAAGTTCCCTTCAATATGCACTCCGTGCTCCAAGGGTGCCACTCACCTTTGATTCAATTTTTTAATTACGTGACGTGCCCTTCAAGATGCACTCTGTTCTCTAAGGGCGCCCCTTGCCTTTGACTAGTTTTGGTAGTTTTCCAACCCTTGGAGTCAACATTCCATTCAGGAAACCTTGTGAGAGACTAAGGGATTCTAAGGAATAAGGACCCTGCCATATTGCATGCCCCTTAGAAATATTTGTGAGCAACTGTCTCAGTATGCCCTCACGACATCGTGGATATCTCAAATTAGGTAATCGTTAAACTACAATTTGAGCCATGGTGAGGGTGCTAGTAGGTTATGTCAGGGACTCTACCACACCTCTCCCTCAAGAGGTATATGTGCATGGCTCCTTTTCTCCTTATGTGAGTCAGATTAGCAAGCATTCATTATCTTTCATTCATTAACAAGACACCGTCAACGATCCATATACAACATCATAATATAATCGATCATATGTCACATATGCATAAATGAAATACTAAAACCAATACAACCCACTCCCTCACTCAATCTGGAGTCCAAGGAGGTCCATGGATGCCATTGTCATCCACACTTTGTCAATGTCCTGCACACTCAAGGAAAACTAATCAATAACATATGTCAATACACATATAACAAATAACATTAAATCATAATCCATCATTATCATCATAAGACTCCATAAGTGAAATAATAACCATGTACTATAATCGGATCACTTGCATGCAAGTGTCCTCAAAGAATAAGTCAATAACATGTGCTTGCAAGAGTAGGATGTTACAAAATTGTTTTATTTTATTTTGTACTTCTCTTGTTAAGACAACTCCAAATTCTACCTTATTATGACTCTTTTTGGTTTGAATTTCTTTGTTTTATTTTTTCAATTGAAAGAGATTTGTAAAATATCTAAGAATGTAAAGTATAAGTTTATTATATGAATTAGCAAATCTTCACAATAGTTAGTCAAAGTGCTTATTATTGTTAAACATTGATTGATTTGTATGTTTATTTGCAAAGTGATACACACTTTTTAAGGGTAGTGCATTTAGGTGGAGCTCTTATTGTAATACTTGAACTGATGGAGAGTTGTTCATGCCCCTTTCATTGATACCTAGTTAGGCTTTTATTGTTGTACATTTTTTCCAATGTGATTATTTGAATGACCTACCTTTTATATTCAAATTTTTAATATTAGTTTGTAATTTCTTATTAAAAATTTTCTTCATCATGAGGACAAATGAAAAACATGTCTTGAGAATGAGTGAAATAGAGACTACATAAGGTTGTACAGTTTGTCTAGATATATATAGGACATTTTAATTTAATATTGTAAATCATTTCAATTTTCAATCAAATTATGAGAATGCAAATGCACAAAAAGACATAGATTACTTCCATTAATTGCATGCTACTTTTAAATGCCATTTTATTAAACCAATTATAGCTACTGCATCCAACAATTGCTTGCTCACTTCATTGGAAATATTTTTGTCCTAAAAAACAACATATTTTTGGTGAATCCTCATGAAAACATCAAGTGTCATAATCAAAAAACCATAAAATGTCTGAATGTTGGAATACAAAGTCTTTGACACTACATTCGAATTAATTTATCACAATAAATGTTTATATGTATTATGCATGTATCGGGGTTATACAATGAATATTTCTCATGACAGAACATAAAAATACAACATAATTAAAATCTGAACAACAATCTAAAGTACATTGTCAAACATTGAGCCAAGCTTTGAGGAAAATATTAGTTCGACTTGTAAAAATTGGTGCTACAAATGCCAACATAACTATGAGTAAAAGAAATTCTTGTAAAAGGAAACAAAGAGTTTTGACCACCTAAAACTTGTATACGTACAAACACTAATATAATTCATTGAACAATGAAATATCAAAGTAAAATAATACTGATTTGTAATGTTTTCCATACTGATTATAGTATGTTAATGGAGAGGCATCCCATATTACTTTGGAGTTTGGACTCCATGTGCCACCCATTGCACATGGAAAAGTAAAAAATTACATGTGGATTCCAACAACTAAAATGCTAAAGAATTCATTATTTTGATCATCACTATCTATAAGCATGAGCAAATAACTAGGCCTAGAAACCCAAAAGTCATATTTTCTTATTTATTTGTATCACTTCATATCCTTTTTAAATACATAATAAACCCATCTAAAAATCACAAGTATTATGGCCAATAAGAAGTTACGTGGAAGATGTATATATCCTCTAGACAAAAATATGGAGTCAACAAAAACTAGATAGTAGATCCATATATTCTTCAACGACAACTATGTAATCAAGATAATCAAAACCATATTACTCCGACTCCATACTTGTTAATAACATCAACTTACATGGAAACAATTGACAAAATGCTTAAATATTCAAATGCAGATCTCATTTGTGACAACTAAAACCATACTATGAACAAAATCCAAAGGATTGCATGCATTTTCCAAGACTTGAAATGAATTGTTCCTTATACGTTATACATGCAAGAATAAATCATTCAGGGCTGGCATAGGTTACACCAAGGTGGCCTTAATTTTCTCCCATGCAAGTGGAGATAACTAGGCAAAAAAAAATTCAGCAATGAAACTATGATTTAGTAATTTACAACACTAAAAAAGCCAAGGGAGGGATTCTACAAGGATTTTTTGTGGTGAAATAGTATGAGAAGGTGGCACAATGGGGTTCTGGTGAAATAAATATGAAAGGTGGCACAATAGAGTTCTCTAACAAGTTACAATAAAATTGCTTTCACAAGTTCACTACTATGCATCCACAAAAAACAACATACCAATGATACCATAACATAAAACCCACAAAAAAAAATGGATAATAGGGAGGCTAGGAGGCCTTGTAAGAATGTATGCAACAAATAATAACTAAACAGAGGAATTCTTCTTAAAATTTGTGCCACATGTGGTGTTTTTCCTTCAAAAAATTGATTCATTGTTTCAACAATTACTAGCCAGAGGTAGGAAAACAATTATAAGTCTTACCTTGTCTTAGTATTGAATAAGAATGACACAAATTTCATTTGCACCAACCACCTTGAAATAATTTTGCTTCTCCCGTGACTACCAATAATTTTACACCACTTCCCAACAATTCTGTGCATGCCAATTTCGCATGCACAACAACCATATGGCTTATGTGCATGCCAATTTGGCATGGAAAAAAACCCTATGGCTGTTGTGCATTCCAATGTGGCATGCACAACATCCACAGGCTTTTGTGCATGCCAACTTGGCATGCACAACAACCCTATGGTTGTTGTGCATGCCAATTTTCCATGCACAACAACCCTATGGTTGTTGTGCATGCCAGTTTGGCATCCACAACAACCCTATGGCTTATGTGCATGCACAGAAGCCAGGGCTGTTGTGCAAGCCAAATTTCGCATTCACAACAGCCATAAAATGAAGCACTATACTTATCATCTATCAACAATGTAAACTAAAAAAAAATATCATGATTTAGTTTATTTCCTATTAATAATGGGAAAATAAAAAACATGAGTTTTAGGATTTGTATTGTGGCCTTGTCAATCTGGTGTTCACCATTTTTACTAATTATAATAGCCATTGTTTACCAAAAAATACAATGAATTAAGGTTATCAATAGCTAGAGAAAATGATTAGCCCCCCAAAAGAATTTTTTTAAAAACAAGAATATAATCATATCAAGTTGCATTTTCAAATCCCAACATAAGATCTAATTATGATCAATCTGCATGTCAATATGTAAACATGATATCACCATTAAGTGGTGTTGGTCTCAAAATTAACAAAAACTAATAAAAATTAAGAGACAATTAAAAGTTATATCCATCACTAATATATATATCTCTTCATAACTGGATTAAAAAACAACAACAACAACAACAACAACAACAACATTTTTCAAATTTAAAATTTAAAAATTTGAAATAAAATATATCCACAAATTTCAAATAAAATGTACACATAACATTTTAGATAAATAAAACAATTGTGATTAAAGAAAAAATGACATACCAAAACTGTTGAAGTTTCATCTTCCAAAATCCATGTGCTCATTTTCTACCAATAATTTAAACATCACTGTTACATTAAAAAGAAAAACCAATAACACATATTAGCATATACTTTAGTGGAGCGCCTGGAATTAATTTTCGACACACACAACATGGTGGACGACCATATTTTCAGGGCCATCCGAATCAACCAATGCCTTGATATGATTTACGCCACTTACTCTAGTACATCCCCAAGACGCCAATGCCCTACATGCGCATAGGTCTACACGATTCCAGTCAGATGAGGAAAGAACAGAGAAGATGATGAGAACATCGGTTAAAAGGTTTTATGCATGCTCTTAGTTAGAAACTTTTTTCTTTTGTTGCAAACCAAAGGTCTAACTCAGTTAGATTATAGAAATGTTGTCGTTAGCGTAGTAAAGAACAGAGTTAATCTAATGGTGGCCATGCGTCCTGGTTTCCTTCAGGCAAGACGACAGCTTAAAATTTTTTGTTTGAAAAAAGTGGCATGGAATGGCCAGCTGTCTCGGTTTCCTCTCCAGGCGGGACAATTGGCATTCCAACAGAACTCTGTAATTCTGCAACTTTAATATAACATGACCTGTCTTGTTTACTTAAAAAAAAATGTGGGAGATCTATATTTTGTTCTCATATAATCAAATTCTATATTTCATAATTAGGACTGCATCATGATCTAAACATAAATAAGATTGAATGTACCGTTTTAGACGATGATAAGCTTATATAAGAGTTCTATATATTTCAAAATGATTGATTAAAGTGTCAAGAAGTTATATATATACTAATTGAGGAACCCTTCTATGAATAAGAAAGGCTTAGTTAAAAATTTGATCAAACATAAATTTGAAAAAAGTAAAAAAAAATATGCATATTCAAACAAATAAGATTGAACGCTTGTATATAAAAGGTCCAGCATAAAAACAATATTAAACTCACTAATGTGCAATGTACATACATTTAATTAATCATAATCATGAATAGACGCATCCTTCTCAGGTATGGATGCATCCTCCTTAATCCTAATCTCTCGCACTCTCTTCTCCACATTGCCCTATAAAACATTTCAAATTTGTACATTTGAAAATTAAATTTAAATGAGTTTAACACATTAAATTGTATTTTTAAATGTTGAAACATGTAATACTTGTGATGTGCCAACTTCAATATCATCAACCATGAAAGAGTATGGCATTCCCATGGTCGTTTGAGTCATGGTCTTACCCACCATACCCTAAGATTCAACACATTATATATTGTTTAAGATATTTTTCTTTTAAGTTAATAATTTAAATGACATTGCAATTTTCATATATAACTAAATTTGTTTTCAACATGCAATGATACATGTGAACTCCCACCCTCTTGAAAATATCCCAATGAGAATTAGGACAAGCATGCCCAAGTAGTGGGAGACAGAATAAGAATCTGTGTTTACATCAATAAAAAAAATAAATTTCATGTATGTTGATTATTCAACAAGTTCTGAAGATTGGACAATTAAAGTGGATATTTTTAAGCACATAAATGATTCAACCCTTTCAAATTTAAACTCGATGAATCAAGACCCCTATTTACTAGAGATTCATTTAACAATGACCAAACTGCAATGAATGACGATAACAACCTAATTATTTTTAAAGATGCAATGATATGTATCTAGATCTAGAACTACAAGAAAATTATCCTCAAATGCATGAAAACTTTATTGATTGTAACACATACCGATCCGGTGTTCGGTTCATCATTTTGAATTAACTCATTCAAACCATTATGACAACATTTTTCATACTCTCATATATCCTCTATGGACATGGTATCTATCTCCTCATCTATTTTGTAAACAAAATTGACTTGAGAATTGGCTTCAACTCTATGACGGTTCAACCAATATCAACACCATAAAACATTAATTCTAAATTTTCTTTGATTGCATTCCTGGCCTCCTTGCCAACATCCGATGTAGCTCGCATATTTGAATGTGAGGAAACTTCCCCTGTTGGACGAGATACCAAATGTCGTGGAGGCCTCTGCAATGTTTCATTTCGATATGCCCCTTTCTGATCATATTTTAATCCTTTACTAGCCCCATAATAACTAGACGATAGCATGGTATAATCAGGGTGCATGACCATGAAAAGCTATGCATAAAAGAGTCTAGAAAATTAATGTGGAACCTCATCATTCCACGACAACTTCTCATATGCTGCCAAAAATCTATTATAAAGATATCCTTCTATGTTAGGGTGCTTAAAATATTGCACCTTCAACATATTTCTCTTTGGCCCCTCCTTGAAATTTAACATAGAAATTGCATCTTCTTTTGAAACTCTACTTTTTACTACTTCCCATTTATTGGGTCCCGTCACCTCCGAATTTCATCTCCTCATCAAATCGATAAAACTACCAGTCGTTCACCCCATCTTTTGATATGCATCCATAAATGTCTGCAATGAATGCAAAACAATATCCAATATTTTCTTTCTCTCTCGGGGGAGATCCAAGCACCTCAAATCATTTTGAAGATTTATTTGAACACCTAAGCATTGTTTGAGGGTCATTGCTTCAATATACCTTCCCAAGGAAGCTCATCACCAACATCTGAGGGATAGATGAATGTAGGTGTGTAATCTTTTGTTTCTTGATAACGACCCTTGAATCCACCTTCACCCTCTTCACCAACATTGTAATCTTCATGATAACCACTCTCTCTTTCATTATCTTCTCTTGAATTAAAATCATCCTCTACAAATACACATTTGAAACTAATTACAACATTTAACAGAAACAAAAAACATAAAAAAATTTAAAACACACACACACACACACACAAAAAAAAATTTTTTTACGAAACATATTTTCTTGTTGTTATGTATTCCATTCATTCTCTGGTGTTGGAGTATTAATGCACAATCTATCTAAGAAATTTGCATCCATAACACTATTTTGAGTACATTCTCTGGATGCTCTATTCACATATTCATTTGATAATCTCCTCCTCTTACTAGATTGCCTTTGATCACTACTAGTTGCCCCTTGTGTAACATCCCGCTCTGGCGCATTGAATGAACTTATTCTTTGAGGACACTTTCTCGCAAGTGATCTGGATTATTATGCTATTAAAACATTTTATTTTTATTATGAGGCGTTATGGGTTGATGTCATGTTTTTTTGTTGCATTGACATAGACAGGTGCTATTAACTCAGTTTTACTGAGTGTACAAGATTTTGGACCTCGAGGATGCAGAGGCATCGATGGAACCCCGTGGACTCTAGATCGAGTCAGAGAGTGAAATAATGGGGTTTGATTGTTTTATATGTTATATTAGTGCATCTGATTAGATGATATGATATGGATATATTTTGGACATGATTCGTTGATGATGCAAGTTGACGATAACTTGCTGACCAGACTCACATGTGGAGTAGAGGGGTCACGCTCAACTACAAGAGATGTTGAGAGAGAGATGTGGACAAAAACCCTGCCACAACCTACTAGCACTCTCGTCATGGCTCGAATTATAGGTTAAGGATTACCTAGTTCAAGAGGACCCATGATTCCATGAGGGCAGATCGTGACAGTCGCTCATGATGATTCTAAGGGACATGCAATAAGGTAGGGGCCTTATTTCTTAAAGCCCCTTAGTCTCCCACAAGATCACCTGGTGAAGTATTGACTCTAGGGTTTTTTTATGCCTACCAAGTCAGTCAAGAGGCGAGTGGAACCCTTGGAGCACGTGGTGCATCCTGAAGGGCATCTCTCACAAGAAAAATGGAAAGAGGTGAGTGGCACCCTTGGAGCATGTGGTGCGTCTTTAAGGACACGTTGCACAAGAGAAATAGAAAGAGGAAAATGGCACCCTTGGAGCGCCTAGTGCATCCTGAAGGGCACATTGTGTGGTTAGTTAATAATTGGATAAACCTAGATGGCTTAGGACAATAAAGTGCTAAGGAAGATTTGAAACCTTTCCCTTAAAAAAAATGTCGCCTAGCCTAGGAAGGTAAGGTCTAGGTCTAAATTTTACCTATTTATAAAAAAAATATAATAATAAACATATATAAAAATATAAAAATAAAATAAATAATAAATATAATCTTTATTAATCTTGTGACAAGAAGCGGGTAAGCAATTAAAGTAATTTATAAAAATATTTTGGGATAAAACTTGAAAAAGGGAAATGATTGTTTTACTTTATTATGCTAATTAAAATTTAATTCATTAAAAAAGGGGAAAAGGGGGAAAACGGGTAATTTTTTGCACATGCCTTTTTGAGTTTACTTAAAAAGGGAAAAATGGGAAATCTAAAATAATTAGGAAACTAGAAAAAAGCGAGAACCATAAAAGAAAGGGGAAAAGCTAGGAAAAAGTAGTTAGTCCAACTTAATAAGGTATCTACCATTTAAGAAATTTTTAATTTAAAATGAACTAGCAAATTAATAATGGGAAAAGTCATTAAAACCTGTAAGGGAATTTGGGGACACCTAGGAGCAATTCTAGGAGTGACTCTAGGTGGGTGAGGGAAATAAGGGTAACTGATTAATTAAAGAAATTAGTTTTTGGAGGGATGAAGGGGATGGGTGACACATGTACGAGGAGGATTATTATGAATTAAATTAATGAACAATAAATTAAAAGGGATTTTGGGAAAGTAATTGAGTTAGAAAATCTATATAAAGGAGGGAGGAGGAGGAGGAGGAAGAGAGATCTCTTATGTTTGGCGTAACGTTACACTGCAGAAATCTATACTTGACTGACTTAGCTTGTGGGAGTTGGGATACCCAGCGTAGTGAGGAGTGGTAGTTCGGCCTTGCGAGGCAAGCTGGGAGCTAATTGATTCTCTAGATAGTGTGCGTGGCCCCTGTGTGGCTCAGGGGGCTAAGGGGGAAGAAGAGTACCCATAGTGTTCGCTGGGAGGTAACGGTGAAGTCTCATCGGTCGAAAAGTGGGAGTTGTATGAAGCGCGAGGGACATCAACTCAGAGCGAGCGTTTGGGCAACAGTACACTTCCTTTATTGTTGCATGGTAGATTTTTAGTATGATATATTCTTTAGTTCTACATGTTTATTGGGTACGGAAAATGATTGTCTTAGTATTTTAGTTGATGACTGATATTTCCCCCATAGTCGTTAGCTTGATGTTGATTTTTTCCATGGCCTTCAATCCTTGCATGTCTTGACCATCCTATCGTATATTTATTCATGATGATTGCGGTTGTTTTTGCCTATCATCCCTAGCTCATCAATCATCACCTGAGCAGTCAGCCAGGAGCCTAATCTATGGTTGTCTCTTTAGCGTTAATAGACCTATGGACCTCAAGGCCTTTCTTTTCTATGCGTGGATGATGAGCGAAGGATGTTCCTACTAGTCATCTACCCCACTTGGTTGTTCTTGTTGACTATGGTGATGGCGTTTCTGATGAACATTTACCCTGAACCTTGTACATCTTCGTTCCCTGCAGTTTACTTCTGCACCTAAATTTATTTGAGGATTTTGCCTACGCTTTTGCTTGGGCTGTGATTTTTTTTCCATGTTTTAATTCATTTATAAAAAATTAGTTATGATCCCTGTGTGCGTTTTTTCTTGGGTTGTGATTTTTTTTCCATGCTTTAATTCATTTGAAAAATGAATTAGTTATGATCCCTGCATGCATTTTTTTGCTTGGGTTGTGATTTTTTTCATTCTTTTAATTCATTTGAAAAATGAATTATCAATCCATGTCTGCGTTATTGTTTTGGTATCCCGGGTGAATGAAAAAAGTTTTATTATCATTGTGTGTGCTATGGTTTTGGTATCCCAGGGGAATGAAAAACATTTTATTATCACTGTCTGCATTATTGTTTTGGTATCACAAGCGAATAAAAAAAGGGTTTTATTATCACTGTCTGCGTTATTGTTTTGGTATCCCAGGTGAATAAAAAAAGGGTTTTATTATCACTATCTGCGTTATTGTTTTGGTATCCCAGGTGAATTAAAAAAAAGGTTTTATTATCACTGTTTGCATTTTGTTTGGTATCCTTGTCTGCAATTTTTGTATGGGTATCCCTAGCTATGATTTGTTTGGTATGACGAAAAAATCATATGTGTTCACCTGTGTTGCATCATTAATCAGACAACGAATTTATTTGGAAGGCTTTAAACTCTGTTATTTTCCCCATTCCATTTTTAATTGACAATTGCCCCATTTCATTTTTAAATGACAGTTTGCCCCATTTGTTTTTTTTTAATTGACAGTTGCCCCATTCCATTTTTAAATGACAGTTTTCCCCATTCATTTTTTTTTAATTGACAGTTTGCCCATTCCGATTTGCCCCATCCCGCTTTTGACAGTCAGTGCATAACTTGATTAAAGGCACATTTTATATTTAGTTTTGTTTATTTAGATTACCTAGAAAATGATCAATCCACCTGCATTTTGAATGACATCGTTAACAATGCAATTGACTGCATTAAATGGCTCTAAAGGGAATTAATTATGATGAGGTTTATGGCATTAAATCTCATTAAAAGCATATGGAAGCAAATCTCATTGAATGTATGTGGCTCTAATTTCTCATTAAATAATTGGCTCTAATTTCTCATTAAAAGTACATGGCTCTAATTTCCCATTGAATGTATATGGCTTTAATGACATTGCCACTTCCTAGTTGATTCCTTTAAGGGTAATAGACGACTGTCATTTTGGTACGGTTAGTAAGGATAGACAACATGTGGTAATTTAATGAGTTAACAAATGTTTAATTGTTGCATTCTTCCTTGATGTAGATAACGTTGTTATTTCTATATTAATTGTTATGTAATTTATATGTTAATTGCCTTGTTAAATTGCTACAACGATGTCAATAGTTAGCAGTTTCCTTCTCAAGGTTATTAGACAACTTGTATTGTTAGTTCAGTCAATATAGCTAGACTACATGTTGAGGTTTAATTGTTCATAAGTGTTATAATGGTAGCATTATACATTAAGATTGTTAATGTTGTTATTTAAGTTAATGGCTAGTTGGATGGAGATTTTGGACTAATATAGAATTGTCCATTTAGGTTGTATTAATGATTAAAATTAGATTGGTGAGTAAAGACTAGATTACCAATTTTAGACTTGCTAAATTGATTTATAATTGAGGTTAGATTGTATTTATAATTATAGTTCTAGTATTGATTACTTAGACTTGCTAGATTGATTGTATTAACGTTAAATTAGCGGGTGCAATAATGACTAATTGTAATTTAGATGTTCCCTATTTAGAATGGTAACCCATGTTAAAATAGATTGTAATCATTGACTAGTTTACACTGGGTGAATGGTTGGGTCGTGGACGATGTCGTGTATTGGCTTGTGTCATCCCTTGTCTTTGTCCTCTAGCTTTTCATCAACCTGTTGTTGGGTTATGAGTGTGGTTTTCCTCTCGGTATTCAATTTCTAGCGCGTTGGATTTATCTAGAGTCCTTGGTCCAGATAGGATGTGATGTGCCAAGGTTATTGATGTGTCTATCACCTAGGGACAACATGATTCCTAATGAGGGGATCATGGCGTGCCTTATGGGATAGCGACGATCAACAACTTGGCCAGAGTTGGTGCGTTCAGAGTGAGTGTGGAAAAGCATGGTAAGTTTCTTTAGGAGCATGGGTGGAACACCTTCATGTGTTTGGTTCACGTGCCTTGGGGTTCTAGACTTATTCATCAAGGCCGTGGTGTCGAGAAGAGATGTTTTCCTTTAAGCTTGTAGGTGTGTCTTTTTTGCATCGGGTGGGTAGTCATTTTCTCCTTGTTGTCTACGCACATTTCACCTAGTTTCCCTTGTGCCTGTGTGTGGTGTCATAGTAGCCTATTGCCTGGACTGTGTGGTTGTGTTCATCTTCGGTGTGTGGTTAAATTTTGTTTTCATCACCTATTTCCCTTCAAACAAAAAAAAAATTGCACTTCTTCTTTTCTTGTAGTCGTAACTGAGGGGTCTTTACATGTGGTATCAGAGCGGGGTTCAACCTGCGACTTGGGATCACTATGGATTTTGTTGATTGGGTATTTGATTATAATGTTGCTAATTTAGTTGATTTGTATTCATGCAGGTAATCATGGTTAGAGGATGTCGCAGAGGAAGATGATGGGGTGATAGGGGAGGAGGCGCGATGCCTCCAATAGCATCCATGCCTGAGGGGTCTAACCCCCAGGGAGATAAAGAGGTTGCCGGGCAGGAGAAGATAGCAGTGGGTGATGTGGTTGGAATGTTGATATATTTTCAGCACATGTCTGAGGCACTGATCAGCCGTTTGGATAGAGATGAGGCTAGAGTGCCGACACCCCCCGAGGGTCCACCACATGCTCCAGTCAGTACTGGTAGCATTCACCATGAACTCGAGAAGGTCAAATTTCCCGAGTTCTTTGGTGCCTCGGACATCATAGCCACCGAGGCATGGTTGTATAATATGACGATGTTCTTTTCACTTCGCGACTATACCTCCAACATGAAAGTCTGCATGGCGGTCTTTCAACTGAAGGGGAGCGCTCTTCTATGGTGGAAAACACTCCTGACACAACTGAACATGGTCATTGAAGACATGTCATGGGAACTGTTTGAGGAATAGTTCTGATAGAGGTACCTATAAGAGGAATTCATTGAGCGTCATCTCAACGAGTTCAATGCCTTATGATAGGGCAGTCGTACAGTGCCTGAGTACGAGGCCCGTTTTATGGAGATGCTTCAGTATGCTTCACATATTAACACTTAGAAACTTAAGGTAAACATGTACGTGTTCGTTCTTAATGGAAGCATACGTGCAAAGGTTAGGATTCTGATGCCTCAAACCTTGCATGATGTTATCCAGAAGGCTCTCATAGTAGAGGAGGATCTTATCAACAGGGGTCAGAGAAGGAAACAACGAGACCAACATGGCAGGTGTCAACTGGTGTGTAGTAGCATCAGACACCAACCAAACATACCCCAGGATATAGTGGCTTCCAGAAGGGATCCACTTTCGCTACACCTCGACGACCAATGCCTCAATAGTGGACACCTTATCAGGGACCACAACATCAACAACAACGTCGACCATAGTAGCAATAGTTTAGGCCTGATCAACAACACCGACCAGGATTCTAGACCAGTGGGCCGTCATATTCTACTTCGGGTACCAGGAGTACTAGACGAAAAAAGGGGTGTTGGACGTGTGGGGAGCCACACTACCAACACGATTTCCCAGTGAAGAGGACTAGAGCATATGGATTAGTCAGACCCACTACCGTGGGAGATATGGGCAAGGCCCATTGAATTCATGCAGTGGTGAATAACTGCTAGGAAGAGCACCAGTCGACTGTGATCGAGACTTCAGGTACCGTCACTGACCATACCCTTAGTATTTTGATAGATCTCAGTGCTACCAAGAGTTTCATTTCTGGTGCAACACTAAAAAGGATTAAGGTAAAGGAAGTCAAACAGGATGAGTTTAGCTTCGTAGAGATGGATTTGGGAGCCAAACAAAAGGTTGGAGGAAAGGTTACGGGCTGTATCCTTAACCTGGGAGAGTTTGTCACCAGGGGCAACCTGTATGTCACTATCTTAGGATCTTATGACGTCGTGATTGGTATGGACTGGTTGGAATCACATGAGGTGATACTCAACTATAATACGAAATGATTGAGCTTGGTCAATGATGAAGAACTGAGATGTGTGATTGTAGGTCGGAACCAGGGAGCTTCCTTAAGGTTCATCTCTTCCTTGCAGCTATGGAAGAGCATGCGCAAGGGGTGCAAGCTTTATCCGATCCTTGCCTTAAACAAGAAGGGAGTGGCAGAAGGTCTAGAACACCTTCCGATGGTGAGAGATTTTGTACACATGTTTCCATAAGAGTTACGTGGGATGCCATCGGAGAGGGAATTGGAGTTTACTATAGACCTAAAACTAGGGACTGAACCGATAGAGAAAACGCCTTATCGAATGTCGACCCTGAAGTTATAAGAGTTGAGAATGCAACTGAAGGAATTGTTGGACCTGGGACTGATATGTCCAAGTGTGTCACCGTGGGGTGCGCCTGTTATTTTCATACGAAATAAGGATGGGTCGTGGAGGATCTGCATTGAATATCGTCAATTGAACAAGGAAACGATCAAAAATCAATATTCGTTGTTGAGGATTGATGATCTTTTCGATCAAATGAAGGGTACGACGGTGTTCTCAAAGATCGATTTGCGATCAGGGTATCACCAGTTATGGATCAAGTAGGATGATGTCCCTAAAACTTCCTTTAAGACAAGTTTTAGACATTATGAGTTTACCATTTTACCGTTTGGACTGACAAACGCCCCAGGGGTATTTATGAGTTTGATGAATGGGGTATTTCGCGAGTACTTGGACAAGTTCGTCTAAGTATTCATTGACGATATTTTTATTTATTCTCGGATGATGGAGGAGCATGACAAGAACTTGTGCTTTGTACTATAGTGTCTACAAGAGCACAAATTGTATGGGAAGTTGTCCAAATGCTCATTTTATAAATTCAATATTCACTACTTAGGGAATGTCACCTTTGGTGAAGGTATCATTGTGGATCTAGTGAAGGTCGAGGCTATTATGGAATGTTCTGCGTTGATGAATGTCCTGGAAGTACGTAGCTTCATGGGTCTAGCAGGATACTATCGACAGTTCGTCGAGGGATTTTTAAGGATAGAAAATCCGATCATGGAGTTGCAGAAGAAGAACAAGAAGTTTGTTTGGACTAAGAAATGGGCGGAAGCTTTTAGGAGGATCAACGAGATGTTGACAATGGCACTGATTCTAAAATTCCCAGACATCGAAGCAGACTTCTTGGTATGCACTGACGCATCCAAGGAAGGCTTAGGTGGAGTCTTGATGCAAGACGGTCGATTGATCACTTACATCTTGAGCAAACTGAGAAGGCATGAGGAGAACTACACGATGCACGATTTGAAGTTGTTATCCATCATATATGCCTTGAAGGTTTGGAGACACTACCTTGTTGGACGAAAATTTGAACTAAAGACAGACCACTATGGACCACAATAGATCTTTACGCAAAGAGACCTGAATGTGCGACAATGACATTGGTCAGAATTTCTCAGGGAATATGACTTCAAGATTACTTACATATAAGGAATAGTGAATCGAGTGGCAGATTCATTGAGTCGGATACCACGAATATTTTTGGTGTTTCCTCTTAAGAAGGATATACGTGAAAATATTCTAACTTTATAGCATGACGATGACTAGTACAAAGAGGTCGAGGGTTTTATTGGACAAAACACAATTATGGTACCAATATTTGAAGGATTTGCATTTGATGACGATGTATTATTGAGGTTTAAAAATTGGATTTATGTACCACCGAACGACAAGTTGAGGAGCTTGATCCTAAGCAAGGCTCATAGAGAAGTCTACATGGCTCACCCATGAGTGACGAAGATGAGGGAAAACCTTAAACCCTTATTCTTCTAGAAGGGAATGAAGGCAAATATAGTCAACTATGTGGCCAGACGTCTAGAATGTCAGCAGGTAAAGGTTGAACATAGACATCCAACAAGATTGCTACAACCACACGCTATTACAGAATCAAAATGGGAGGTTATTTCGATGGATTTTATTGTTGGATTTCCATTGTCGACAAGGAGACATGACTCAATTTTCATAGTAGTAGACACTCTTACGAAGAGTTCTCACTTTATTCTTGTACGTACAACGTATCAAGCACCTGACATAGCTAGAGTTTTTATCAGTGAGATTGTGAGGCTGCATGGCGTGCCTAAGAGGATTATATCTGATCGTGGATCGGTGTTTACTAGATATTTTTGGACGAGTTTCCAAGAGGCCTTGTGAACCCAACTTAACTTCAGTACTCCCAGATATTGATGAGCAGAACGAACCAGACCATGGAGGACATGTTTCACATGTACGTGATGGACCAAAAAAAGCGTTGGGAAGAATTATTTCCATTAAGATGGCACCTTTCAATTTTTTTATGGGCAACCATGTCGGACGCCTTTGGGTTGGGATCAGCTTGAGGATAGGGTCCTGGTGGGACGCGAAGTGATCCAAGAAATGGAGAAGAAAATGCAAAGAATAAGACAAAAGATTAAAGAAGTGGAGGATCGACATAAGAGTTATGTCGATGCGCACCGTGTCGAACGTAGTTACGAGGTTGGCGATCGATACTTCTTGCGGGTAAAACCGCATAAGAGTTCGATCAAGTTTGGAAAGAGAGCTAAAATATCTCCTAGGTTCATGGGAACTTTCGAGATCATGGAAAGAAAAGGGCCCATGGCCTATCAACTAGCCTTGCTTGATTCCTTTATGCGTATGCATGATGTTTTTCACGTATCTTTTTTGAGACATTATATTAGTGATCCTACACATGTTATTGACATGAGTTTTTTGCAGGTATTGAACGCAGGGGTGCTCATGGCTGATCTGATCCACACCTTGGATCATCACATTCAATAGCTATGGTGTCGAACAATAGAGTAGGTCAAGGTCTAGTGGGATAGCTATAGTCCACACTCGACGACCTGGGAGGATGCATATGATATGCACCAACAGTTTCCATTTTTTCTTGATAGATAGACCTATGATACAATGATACACATTATTTCAGCACTTATACTGTGAAACTTCGGGATGAAGTTCAGACCAAGAGGCCGTGTATGTAACACCTCGCTCTGGCACACTGAGTGAACTTATTCTTTGAGGACACTTTCTCACAAGTGATCCAGATTATTATGCTATTAAAACATTTGATTTTGATTATGAGGTGTTTATTAGGTACGAAAAATGATTGTCTTAGTATTCTATTTGATGATTGAAATTTTCCCCATAGTCGTTAGCTCGATGTTGATTTTTCCCATGGCCTTCAATCCTTGGATGTCTTTATCATCCTATGGTATATTGATTCATGATGATTACAGTTGTTTTTTCCTATCGTCCCTAGCTCATCAGTCCTCACCTGAGCAGTCGACCAGGAGCTTGATCTACGGTCGTCGCTTTGACGTCAATAGACATATGGATCTCAACGCCTTGCTTTTTTGTGCATGGATGATGAGTGAAGGATGTTCCTACCAGTCGTCTACCCCGGTTAGTTTTTCTTGTTGACTATGGTTATGGATTTTCCGACGAACGTTTACCCTGAGCCTTGTACATATTCGTTCCCTGCGGTTTACTTCTGCACCTAAATTTATTTGAGGAGGATTTTGCCTGGGTTTTTGCTTGGGATGTGATTTTTTTTTTCCATGTTTTAATTCATTTAAAAAAATTTAGTTATGATCCCTGTGTGCGTTTTTGATTGGGCTGTGATTTTTTTCCCATGCTTTAATTCATTTGAAAAATGAATTATTTATGATCCCTATCTGTGTTTTTTTCTTGGGCTGTGATTTTTTTCTTACTTTTAATTCATTTGAAAAACGAATTATCGATCCTTGTCTACGTTATTGTTTTGGTATCCCAGACGAATAAAAAACGTTTTATTATCATTGTCTGCGTTATGGTTTTGGTATCCAAGGCGAATGAAAAACTTTGTATTATCACTGTCTATGTTATTGTTTTGGTATCCCAGGCGAATAAAAAAAGGGTTTTATTATCATTGTTTGCGTTATTGTTTTGGTATCCCAGGCGAATAAAAACAAGGTTTTATTATCATTGTCTACATTATTGTTTTGGTATCCCAGGTGAGTAAAAAAAAGGTTTGATTATCACTGTTTACGTTTTTTTTGGTATCCTTGTCTTTGTTTTTGTTTGGGTACCCCAGGCGAAGGAAAAAAAAATTCTTTATCCTTGGTTGCGATTTGTTTGGTATGCCAGAGAAATCATAAGTGTCCACCTACGTTTCATCATTAATCAGACAACGAATTTATTTGGAAGGCTTTAAACTCTATGATTTCCCCATTCCATTTTTAATTGAAAGTTGCCCCATTATGTTTTTAAATGACAATTTTCCCCATTTGTTTTTTTTTAATTGATAGTTTCCCCAAATTTGTTTTTAATTCACAATTGCCCCATTCTGTTTTTAAATGACATTTTTCCCCATTCGTTTTTTTTTTTAATTGACAGTTTGCCGATTCCGATTTTCCCCATCCCACTTTTGACAGTCAGTGCATAACTTGATTAAAGGTGCATTTATTCAGTTGTGTTTATTTAGATTACCTCACAAATGATCAATCTACCTGCATTCTGAATGACATTGTTAACAATAAAATTGACTATATTAAATGGCTCTGAAGGGCATTAATTATGACTAGGCCTATGGCATTAAATCTCATTAAAATCATATGGCAACAAATCTCATTGAATGTATGTGGCTCTAATTTCTCATTAAATAATTGGCTCTAATTTCTCATTAAAACTACATGGCTCTAATTTCCCATTGAATTTATATGGCTTTAACTGAATTGCCACTTCCTAGCAGATTCCTTTAAGGTTAATAGACGGTTGTCATATTGATACAGTTAGTAAGGATAGACAACAGGTGGTAATTTAATGAGTTAATAAATGTTTCATTGTTGCATTCTACCTTGATGTAGATAACGTTGTTATTTATATATTAATTGTTATGTAATTGCTATGTTAATTGCCTTGTTAAATTGCTACAATGATGTTAATAGTTAGCAGTTTCCTTCTCAAGGTTATTAGACAGCTCGTGTTGTTAGTTCGGTCAATATAGCTAGACTACATGTTGAGATTTAAATGTTTGTAAGTGTTATAATGGTATCATTCTACATTAAGATTGTTAATGTTGTTATTTAAGTTAATGGCTAGTTGGATGGAGATTTTGGATTAATATAGAATTGTCCATTTAGGTTGTGTTAATGATTAAAATTAGATTGGTGAGTAAAGACTAGATTACAAATTTTAGACTTGCTAAATTGATTTATAATTGAGGTTAGACTATATTTATAATTATGGTTCTAGTATTGATTACTTAGACTTGCTAGATTGATTGTATTAACATTAAATTAGCGGGTGCAATAATGACTAATTGTAATTTAGACATGCCCCATTTAGAATGGTAACCCATGTTAAAATAGATTGTAATCATTGACTGGTTTATACTGGGTGAATGGTTGGGTCGTGGACGATGTCATGTATTGGTTTGTGTCATCCCTTGTCTTCGTCCTCTGGCGTTTCGTCGACCTATTGTTAGGTTATGGGTGTGGTTTTCCTCTCAGTATTCGTCTTCTAGCACGTCGGATTTATCTAGATTCCTTGGTCCAGATAGGATGTGATGTGTCAAGGTTATTGACGCATCTATCACCTGGGGACGAAATGATTCCTGATGAGTGGATCATGGCGTGCCTTATGGGATAGTGACGATCGATAACTTGGACGGATTTGGTGCGTTCTGAGTGAGTCTGGACGAGCGTGGAAAGTTGCTTTAGGTGAATGGGTGGAATGCCTTCATGCATTTGGTTCGCGTGCCTTGGGGTTCTAGTATTGTTCATCAAGGTAGTGGTGTCGAGAAGGGATGTTCTCCTTTAATATTGTAGGCGTGTCTTGTTTGCATTGGGCGTGTAGTCATTTTCTCCTTGTTGTCTATGCAGGTTTCTCCAGTTGCCTTTGTGCCTATGCGTGGTGTCATAGTATCCTTTTTCCTAGACTATGTGCTAGCGTTCTTTGTCGGTGTGCGGTTAACTGTTGTTTTCATCACCTCTTTCCCTTCAAACAAAAAAAAAAAATGCACTTCTGCTTCGCTTGTATTCATAACCGAGGGTTCGTTACACCTCCCAAGCTTCCATGCCTTACTGAGATATGGGTATCAGATGTCCTCAGAGTCTCAGTCAAAGAAGGGGTTCCTCTTCCTCCTCATTGGATATCCTAGAGAGTTTGCGAGACATTTTTGGAGACTCTTGTCTCAAGATCTCACCTCAATAGGTATCCTTTGAAAATCCATGAATATGAAAGTTCATAAATTATAGAAACATAAAATGGAAATATTATTTATAAAACAATTTGAAGGAATTTAAGCATTTATAAGAACTTCAAAGCATCAAAGACATATATTGAAAAGGCTAACAACTATATTTTTTACTATGATGCTATATATAATGAACATGGAAATATTTAAATATATAAAAAATGTAACATGTAGAAGGTAATCTATATCTAGGTGTAAATTGTAGAAGGTAATTTATAAGATAATCTATGTGTAACATGTAGAAGGTAAATATTTTTATAATTTTTATTAAAGAGTTATTTAAATTATTTAAGATTCCTACCAAAGTGAACTTGTTGTGGTATGTCTTGGATAAGGAGACTCATCCTTAGTATACCAAATCTTAGGACAATTCTTGTGTCCCACTCTTCAATAATAATCAGTAAAATATAGTATGAGACTAGGGATGGAGGGAAATAATGAGTAAAAACTAATATGTTTTGTACTTGTTATCCCTCACCTAGGGCACAATTGTTTCCACCACCATCAAAATCCTAAACCTATGGTTCTAATACAAGGTTCTAAACCTATATGGTTATGCAATATGAAGGAAAGATAATTTAACTAGTACCTTATAGAATATTAAGATATAGGATATATGAACTTGCAAATTACTAAAATAACTTTAACAAATGCATATAATAAAATTGAAACAAGAAAAAATAACACAAAATTTATTTATTCGTATCAGTGTCATCTTTTTCTTTGGGCATGGTCAGGCCTTGAATTGGCACTCATTTCAATACTTATTTTGTTATCTGATTTTGGGTTATGATGCTAATTTTCATTAGAATAAAATATGTCAACAACCAAGGAACACAGAACATCATGGAATCATTGGAATGGATACATCCTATGCCCCACCCACCACCACGAGAATCTCTTTCATTTTCTTTGGGATTACCACATAGTTTGATCTCCAATTTTTTATTTTGAACACATGGTTTGATCTCATAATCATACTATGAAGAAGGGATTAAATATGAGTAAAAAAAGCTAAATCATTATGGTAAACTGGCTACTACTTAGTTAATATCAACAAGTTCAATATGTTCATAACTAGTATTGTTGTTTCCATTGAATATGATTAATTGAGTGCTAGTATTACGATAAGAGTGAATAAGGCTTGGTTCAATGAGATTGTACAAATCTAAGACCTATGTGTTTACTTGTCATATTGATTAGTAGTAATAATTACAGGAATAAGGTACATGGAAACAAGCTTACAAGGAGTTATGTTAAGTTCATGTACAGAGTGTCATTAGGATGTTTTGTAAAAACTAATACAAACCTATAAGATTTAATAGGGAATATCAATAGGGTTCACAGTAGCTTAGATTAGTATGGGATTTATTAGGTAGATATTGTTAGCCTATGACTTACTTTTACCAATCACTAAGTCTAAATTGTCACCTATATTTGTATTATTCATTTAGGATATCAATAATATATCCTCAAGTGATGACTAATGATTTAGTTAAGATTGCCTAGCCTAGTCATCATGCATGATTTTAGGATCTAGAGAAAATCTCTCTATGAGGTGGCATCACCCATTGTACTATAAATATGTAACATTGGAGTGAATACAAATATAGAATTGGTTAATGAGACTTTTTCACCATGTTGTTGTTCTTGTTTATGTTTTATCAATTAGTATTAGGGCTTCTTAGTTCTTAAGGGCTTGGTAGTGTTGAGAGGTAGGAATAGGAGTATAGAGGTAGATAATATTTTTTGAGTGTGTAGTTTCAATTCTCTTGTAACTGCACACAAAGAACGAGGTTTTGAATCTGCAATTTTGACTAGAGATTCTAGATAGCCTGCTTGAAGCTGAGAGTTATTTTTTTTTAGTTATTTTGAGCGTGAAGAAGAATCATTTCTAGAGCTTGTAAAAAGGAGTCATCACCAAGAATTAGTTTTATGCAGAGACATACTGGAAGAGGTGCAGGAGCAAGGAGAAAATCTTGTTGCAGATTGAAGAGGTCACTTGCAGATTAGAAGAAGAAGCAAAGATCCTTCATTTATCGACCACCTGTCTAAGTCACGGATCTAAATAAAGGAAAACATAGATCTACTATAGGGGCTGCTCAAATATCCAGTGATCTGAAAGGAAAATACTCGCTGCGTGGAGATCAACCTGTGCAACATTCAAAAGAGGAGGTCCACGAGCAACAACGAGAAGCAAAATTCAGTTTAGTTATTGCATGTCTGAGTTCTTGAGTCAAAATTTAACAAAGCATAGACAAAATAAGCTGGAGAAATTGGCAAGATCAATCCAAAATAGTGCAGTGATCTACTTGAATGTGCAATGATCTATTTGGGCATTTGTTGTTAAGGGTTTATTCTTTTAATCGATTCTTTATGGGTTTGATCCTTCTAATTTATGTGCAAGGTGAATGACTAAGTTTTCCATCCTATGTAACCATGATTAGCTTGGATTTTGTCCATTATATGAAGGCCTGGATTTTATCATTGTGAGGGCATATTTTATTTTGTACTTCTGGATGGCACTCAAATTCGTGGATGGAGAATCTACCCAATTCCTTTGAAGAACATTATGCAACTTCGAAGGAAAAAGTGCATTACAAATTTAGTGGACCTGAAATTTGGAGTGAAGCTCTCCATTGCGTGTCCATTTGAGAACAACCTTCACTTCACAAGACAATCCAGATCTTTCTCGATTTTTCAGGAGAAATATATGAAGGTGCGTCCCATCACAATACTCTGATTTGTCATACATGCGTCCCAACACAATATTGCAGCTTCCACATGGCCTTCACCTAGAATAAAGGGAAGATTTTGATCTGTGCTTCTTCATTATTCTCTTTCTGTTTTCTGGATATTTAACAATTGCTACAAGCCTTTGAATGTTGATGTGATTGGAATCTATTCTACAGATGGATTAGAAAAATGGCTTCATCAATTATTTTCGTTTGCAATGATTTGTGAACTGGAAGAATTTGTTTTTAGATCCATTTTTGTTGGAGAA
Source organism: Picea sitchensis (assembly GCA_010110895.2). Lineage (NCBI taxonomy): Eukaryota > Viridiplantae > Streptophyta > Pinopsida > Pinales > Pinaceae > Picea > Picea sitchensis. The sequence goes on from SNQJ01S0003856.1 coordinate 230,727, forward strand.
TTACTTCTCGTTGGATGGATCAGATTGTTGATTCGATCATTTGCTAGATGGACAGATCGCTAGCATGTTTATGTGTGGCATATCATTGGATGGAAGATTTCTTTGTGGTAGATCTCCAAATGGAGGATCTTTGTGTAGCTATAAAAATCTTGGAGAATATTTGACTTGAGCGATCCACGGATATGCATTCTCGTACGCCTCAAAAAAATAATACATATTGATTATGAACAATCCATAAATATTGAGAATATTCTCTTCACGCATGTTCTTCCAACATCAAAATCGTTCATGCCCAGATATTCTTCGAATGCAAATCCCTATTCATGAGATCTGTGGAGGGCGCATGAACTTTTTCATTAGAGCCTGTAATTGTTTTACTACGATCTGGGCGAGAGTAATGAGAGTAGGCAGCATGATGTTTTCGCCAATTTAGATCAGCTAAATATGCAACAACAAAATCAACAGCACCCAGCCAGAAGATTCATGCAATGAAGATTTGATCTGATCCACGAGCCTACGATCTACAAAGAACACCAATTGGTTTCTACTTCACGGGCATTCCTTGTGATTTGCGTTAATATCCCTCTCTTATTTTCCATGTCAATGGTGCACTACTTTTGCTAAATTCCAATATTAAATCTCATCACCATATTTTCAGAAATCACTTCTTAAAAGTTTAAGAGTGGTATGTAAAAGGGATATACAAAGCATATTTATATATGTTTTGAAAGTTTTTTTAAAGTAATTTACTTTTAAATCTAATTTGAAGTATTACTACTTTATGATATTTTCATTTTTTACATAAAAGTGATAAAAGGGGAGTTAAAAGAAAACTAAATGGTTTTCTATGGGAAGTTGTAAGAAAATATTTTCTTGAGAAAACTCTTATTGTTTTCTTAAGTCTTTGAGAGCAAAAGAAAAATATTATGAATTGATAGCCTTGTTAAAGCATGGTGAAGGATAAAGTACATTGTAGCCTTCCCATTGTATGTGGCTTCTTAAAAGAGATACTTACACTAAAATTGAAGTATTTTTATCTGTGTTCTAGATCCGCCCAAAATTGAATAAGGGGATCTTAGATACACCTTGCGTAGTGTGTTGTGGTGAATATTTTCATTGTTACTTTATTATGTGTAAGGTCTAGCTCTGACATAATTACATTTGTAATGTATCATTTAATGCATCATACATTGAGTACAAGCAAGTTAATTCAAGCACACAATTAACGCTAGTAAATCACTTACAATGAAGAACATGTGATCAAGCCTCTGTAGTGCAAATTCAAACATTCAATTCCTCAACCACAATAGTAATGGAAAAATCAAAGTTTTCAAACTCAACACATCATGGAGCATATGAAGTTAAATTGTAACTTGCAAACAATGTTTGTTGTAAGATTACTTAATCAAGATTTATTGTAACTTGCAAATTGTCCTTTTGTATGTTTACTTGTCTTTTTGAAATCAAGTTGAGTTAAATTGAATTTGTCATAAGGTGCATTTTCGGCTGAGCTTGACATCCTAGAGTCATTTTGAGTCATAATTGACAAGGATGAGTACTTGAAACTCAAATCATTGTAAACATCAAATTTTTGGGTGCATTTTTGGTGGTAACCGACATCCTCAACTTCCTAGAAGCAAGTTCAAGAAAGGCAAGTTCAAGTGAGCATGAATATAAAGCGAGCGTGAAGTTGAAGTGAGTGATTTAAGTGAGCGAGTTGCAAATAAACCTTCTTCTGTCGAGTCAAATTGTAATAAGGATCTACCTGCACAAGGAGACCTCTTTTAGTGTTTTGAAAATGGCTCGAAGTCTTGAATTATTAGAGTTACTGAACACTCTAATAAACACCACTGAAGACAACACAGTGACATTGAACAAAGAAACTCTTCAATCAGTGCTAACTTGTTTCCAAGTGATGCAAGCTAAAGTTAAACTTCTTCAATCTCTATTCCAGCGATTGAATGATGAGTTGATAGATCTCAAAAATCAACAGCCAGTGAATTGTTCCAAACTATTTTTTGTTCAGAACAACCCTCTCTATGATGATAATGATGAGGATGATGATTTTTTTAATCATCAGTCAGTGAAGGAACAACACAGTGATACAAATTCAGAATCAGTTTCAGACGAAGTTGAATCTATTCATGAAGCTACATTTCAAGAGTTTTCTTGTGATTTCAGTGAAGAAAACCTTTCAATGATGCATCAACATGCAATAAATCCATTTCCACATATTTCAAAGAAACAGGTTCATAATACTCTTTCCAAGCCCACATATTTCAAAGAAACAGGTTCTATAATACTCTTTCCAAGCCCACCATTAGACCTTGGGAAGAAATTCATTCACAACAAGAATAGAACATGACTTGGATATGACAAGGATGTTACCTTTCAAATTCCTGATTATTCCAAACCAACTAAGTTCCAAAGTGCTAGATTTCTTCAAGAAGATTCACCTTCACTCTGTTCAAGTTCAACATCAAAATGATAAGTGCCAACATTGTAATCGAGTTGGTCACAAGGAGAATCAGTGTTTTGATCTCCATCCTTGCCAGATTTGTGGCAAGCATAACCATTCTTCAGACAGATGTTCAACACTGAAGAAACCTGCAAGATTGAAAATTCACTATGAGTGGATTGATCCTTGGAAATGGTCATCAACAACCAAGCGATTATATAAGTCTTACCGCAGAATTCAATCTCGAGTAAAGACCAATCTTGTAGCACATAACATTTTTGTACCTCACATAAGTAGTCCCCTTATGGCATAGCTTTCGAGCATGTCCCTCACAGGATGAGATAACATGTGGTTGTTTCCGCATGCCCACTTTGTGTTGTACTCAAATGAAACAAGTATGGTACTCTCTTGAGTCTAGAAGGGGAGAGTACAATGATGTAACTCTCATGCACCTTAAGGGGGGGAGTTCAAAATTCCAGTGATGATGGTTCATGAAACCACTTGTGGTCTCTCCTTTCAGCTGACAAAGAGGGGAATTGATGATGGAATTGAAGATGGTTGTTAGACATAAATTTTCGACAACAACAAACATTAAATATCCCAGATGGGCATGAAATTTTCCAAATGGGCAACTGCGGTCTGTAGATGATAGACTTTGGCAGAATTATGGTTCAATAAGTTTAAGTTGAATCATATATATTTTGATTTTGAGAGCAATGATATGAACATTTGTTTCACATAGATGGTCATTCGACCTAGAAGAGGACAAGAGGATCCTTCTGCATTGCAGCTTGGCATTTGATTGAGTTGTCAGGCATTTTCAAGGATGTGTCATACTAGAAGTTGATTCACTTCTCTTGGTTCTCTCTCACCAGATTGGAGTTTACATTAAGTAAACAATTTGCATGCATCCTGGCTCACATGATTACATTGTGAGATTTTCCAGAGATGGCAGGCTTTGACAGGATTATGGTTCAATGACTTGCAATTGAATCATACACATTATACATTGGGATGTTGTTGGACACCTAAAAGTGTTAAGATTGGTTAGTGGTTGTCCAAAAACCATCAGATACATGGTATCAATTGGTTAGTTGTCATCCCAAACCACAGATTCAGAGAGCACTTCAGTGATGTACTGATAGTAGAGTGGTGATACTACATGTTCACCAATTAGCAGAAGACATCAGATTGTTCTAGCTAAAATACTTGGCAAAATGATCAAATTGTCAAGCAATCAGGGAATGTTCAGATATTACAGTTGTTCACTTCCATATCTCATCTCTCTTCCAGTTCATTTCAAATGAACGTGTTCAACATCCAGATTGGTGGTTTTTCAGGCAGTTCTTCATTGAGGCTCAGCACAGGAGTTTTAGTATGAAGACTTGGAATTGATACCGGTTTATGCTTTATTGCTGGTATTATTGATTGGACTTGTGATTGAGGGGGGGATTGTTAGCCTATGGATTACCTTTACCAATCACTAAGTCTAAATTGTCACCTATATTTGTATTATTCATTTGGGATGTTAGTAATATATGACTAATGATTTAGTTAAGATTGCCTAGCCTAGTCATCATGCATGATTTTAGGATATAGAGAAAATCTCTCTATGAGGTGGCATCACCCATTGTACTATAAATATGTAACATTGGAGTGAATATAAATATAGAATTGGTTAATGATCCTTTTCCGCCATGTTATTGTTCTGTTTATGTTTTATTAGATACAAGATAAGCAGAGTAATGAATGGGCTTAAGTAGAAGGGTTAGAGTGACTGTAATGCTTAGTACAATGTTTATGTAATGAATACAAACTGTAATTAGTGACATGTTCCATATAATTTGAGATATTTAATAGAACAATAATACATATATTATTATTATTGAAACACTTATACACCTATCCAAGAAGCAGAGAGTAATAGTGAAACCAATATATTGTATAGAATATTGTGCAAGTAATCATGATCATACTCTTATTTATGACAGGTTTACAACTGTTTAGTATTCCCTTTTATATAATTAGTTTCAGTATTGATTGGCTCTTTCTGTAATAAGTAAGCATAACAACAATGATTACTAGTTAATAGGGTATAACAAGTGCTCTATACTTATACTAGTAATAACATTGAAACCTTTACTCTATGTATGGAATACAGGAACATTTAGACATAGTAAGTAAGGCGTAAGAAACATATTAGCCATAATCAAGCATAGATCGAATACCATTTCTTAATACAACTTCAACCTTTGTAAACATGGATTCTATCATTACATTGATTTGATATGGGTATAAGCACCAAAGGCATATGAAACAAGCATTGTGAAACCAGATTGGTTGAATAAGGTTAGACAAGTTGCCTCATCGTAACATAGTGTTGTGCATGTCAATTTGCATCACAATGCAGAAATGGAATAGAATACAAGAAAGAAAGAAAACAATGACCATGGTTGTTATATAATGTGATGCTATTGAAATATAAATGTCAAATTTATTTAATATTAAAAAAGGTAATGAGTGGATTTTTAAATTCAAATAAAACAAATAAAATTGGTATGTAATTGTGCCATAAATGGAAAATCTAAATAAGTAACTCTACAAATAAAACAATCCTTTCAAGGTTTAGTCCAAAGGTATGGCTATAAATGAATTGAAATTTACCAAAGATATGACTCTACTCAGCATATATGAATTGTATGGATTGGTAAAATGCCGGGTTTTTTGAAATGGTAACTCGCATTGCTGATCACAATCCAAGATCAATATGTACAGGTTATAAAGACTCTAACATCCCACTCGCTAAGCAGAAAGAAGAAAATTTTAACTTCTATCAATCAACCATTAAATATGAAACTTTCTATTGATCATATCCTATGGCATGGGAGTCAACTAAAGGCACCATTCTTATTAATTTGATACATTACAAAATTTTAGAAGATTATACGATTTAAGTGGGTTGTATGATGCTCAATAGATTCTCACAAAATTAGATATTGTTCTATTTATCAAATTGAAATTAATACTATCATCTATCTAATAGATTGGACTCATAATGCTAGCTCCCAGACTGGACTCTTACTACCATTTCTCTATCAAAATACCAATGACATGTTTATTCATTTATTCATGATTTCTAACACTTATCCTCTGCCATGTTAAGGTTTTCTATGATCCAACTAAAGACAAACATTCTTATTATTTAGGTACATTGATTACATTGAAAAAATGGCCAAATTGTATGTTGAAAAGAAACTCATATATTTATATTTACAAATTGAATCCAAGGCTTAGATGAAAGAGGTTGATGATGAGGGTGAAGGTGGATTCAGGGTGAACTAAAACCTTATGCCATCTTAGCTAAATATGATATGCTCCTAACAGTAATCACCACAAAGTAAAAAGCAGTGGAATTTTTTTTCTTCTTCTTCTACTCAAATAATATGGAACAATTTACATACTATCTACAAACCTCTATAAAAAAGAAATAGTCACACGCAAATTTGGGAAGGAGGTAGGTTTTTCCATTAAATAGATATAACCTAATATAGGTGTAATTCTCATCATAAAAATAATCACCCTTTCTTGTGTCAAAGTTTTAGGTTTCCACAGTTAGGTGCTTAGGTTTCCTACTATTTTTGAAATTTTCCAACTGGTGATGAATTTCATTTGAAATAATATCACCTAATCAAAGAATATGTTCTTACGAAATCTATATTATATGACATATAGAGCATACATAGGTACCTTAACGATAGATACCTCGTATCAGTTGAAAATCATTTTGAAGAAAAGCTCAATCTATCACTCTACTTGGTTCAACAAATTTATCAGATATGAATTGAAATTTACCAGTAGATATGAAGTGAAATTTACTAGCATATATGAATCTATCATTCTAATCAATAGATATGAATTGAAATGACTATAAAGATATGACTCTACTCAGTGAATAAAAATAGTAAGAGTTGAGTACGATTCAGGAGTCTAGCTCCAACAATTGAGTACAATTCGACAGTCCATCTCCAACACCAACTGCGACCAACAACAACCACGAACAACGCCAACCATGCCCAAAATCAACCATGAACAATGCCAACTGCGACCAACAACAACCACGAACAACACCAACCACGCCCAAAATCAACCATGAACAATGCCAACTGCGACCAACAACAACCACGACCAATGACAACTACCAATCTCTCATGCATCAGACTCTCAGTTGTTCAGAAAAGGGTGGACTGATCGATGTGCGGGCGATATATGAAAACATTTTCGGCCAAAAGTTTTTTTTGAAAGAAAATAGTTTTTGGCCGAAAGATTCTTTCGGACGAAAAGATGGTACTGGATGAAAAAAATATGTCCCTCTAATAAGTGTTCGGTCGAAAGAGTCTTTCGACCGAAACCTCTTTCAGCCAAAAAGATGTTACCAGATGAAAAAAAATTGTCTGACTAATATGGTACACGAAAATTGAGGGTGTCATCACGGTACCTTTCAATTTGACATCTAAAGGTTTGGTCGAAAACACTTGACTTTTGACTGAAAGAATTAGTAGTTCGGCCAAAAACAGGTCACTAGGAATTTTGGAGACCCGACTCACAAAAGTGTTACCCACCTTCATGATTTTACCCTATAATACTATCAACTATAAATTATAATATTATGATTTTATATTATTAATAAAATTTTTAGTATAATATTTTTAGACAACTATAACCACAAGTATAATATTAATACATAATAATATTAAATAAATATTATTAATATTGTAATATAATAGTCAATTTTGAAATTTAATATTATAATTTATTTTTCATACAAAAATTCACAAATGTTCAAACAATATAATATTTAATATAATAATTATATATACGTTTTAACATTACTATATTTAATATACTAAATATATAAAATGTTGTAACATTATAGTACAATATTTTTATTAATATTAATATATCTTTACTAATTATTAATAGTGTTTTGTATAAACTTTGTTAATATAAGTTAATACATATATTATATTAATATAAATTAATACACACATTAGTATAAGTTAATATAATAGTATGTCATATCATATTCTCCTTTTAGAGGGAGTCATTTTTCCTATCGAGAGCACGATTATGACTATATACCTAATGTATAAGGACAAGTTAAACAACATGGAAGACATGAGGCTTCCTAAAATTGCTTCAGACTCCAACCATAACCACCTTCGAATCAAGCATGTATGGTATAAAGACGCTTAGTCTTGGCTAAGCCATTGGGGAATCATGGAAGAGACCATTTTTATAGAATAAGGATACTCTTAAAATTATCATTAAATCAAAATTTAAGGAGAAAATGTGGTGTGACAAAGTGTTAGAGGAAAAAGGAAAATTGAGGTACTATAAGGAGGTAATCAACCCTAATCTAGAAGATCAAAATTATCTCTATGTTTTGACAAGTGTAAAGAAATAAACAAGCATCTCTAATATAAGAACAAATTCTCACGATCTCCATAGTGAAACTGGGCATTGGTCAATTCCCAAAATGCCATGGGATGAAAGAGTGTGTCACCTTTGTGACACTAAGAAGGTTAGAGATGAAAATCATTTTCTCTTAGATTGTCCAGACTATACCTAGATTAGATCTTTATTTCAAAACATTTGTCACACTACCGACCTTCCTAACCTTTTAACTCAACAAAACTATGGTGATCTTGGAAATCTTCTTTTAACGTTTTTCGAGCATAGAAACAAAATTATAAATAATTGCAAGTAAGCCCTCTTAAGGTTCGATAGACCAATTTTGTCTCAGTGGAAGTTAATCATATTCATCATCATCATCAGTATAATATTTATGTTAATATTTTTATTTTATTTTCAACCGAATAAAAACAAAACACATTTTCTTGTTATTCCATATTAGAATCAAAGATAACATATACATATTTTCATAGTAAGAAAACTATGCAACATGGCTCAAAAAGACTATCCATCCCATACAAAAAACTTTATATCAAAAAAACTCTTGATCTTTTTTCAATGTAAAGATATCATATACAAAAAACCCAATATCCCCCTATCTATTACATCTAACTTTTAGGACAAAAACTCCATTTGAAAACAACATTTAAACAATGACCAGTAAAAGAGATTTAAGTGGTCCCTAAAGACCAGTTCACCATCCTTAAATTCTTCATAATAGCAAATCCCAAGAGTACTTGAGAGAGTTCTCTTTGACAACACATCAACTACATCATTTAGTTCCATGTAAATATGTTTAAAACCAATTCTAACAAAAGCATCAACATAGTCTTAAATTATTTTTCTCTGGTACTAAAGAGAAATGTTTCTAATTTATCCTCTTTCATAAATCCAATTTATGAATACTTGTGAATCTCCAAAAACCCATAAACCATCCATTCCCATATTTAGCTCCAAAGACAACAGGATCCACAAACCCAACATCTCCACTTTTGTATTCATACCCGCACCTCCAACCATCCATCCTCTAAGAAAAATGTGCTTATTTACATACAGGAGAAAACCCCCTCCACATAGACCCCATTGAGCGGCCCCATAGAAAAAACCTTTAACAAGAAGGTTCATCATAGGTAAACCAAAGATGAATCTAGCAGGTTTTACCTTGCGAAAATTATGATGTTCAAAAAAGGAGCATTTGATGTTGTTGACCAATGTTTCCAGTGGATATGTACTATTATTAAAAACCAAAGAGTTATTGAAGCACCAAATAACCCAACAAGTAAAGACCGAGAGAGATTTTAATGATTTATATCTCTTTATCCAAAGTTGTAAGTTATACTCCAAAGATATCACTCCCCAATCAACAACATAGTTCAAATGACAACTCAAAATATACCAAATGTGATTTCTAAAAGGGAAATGAACGAAAATATGTTCGACATTTTCTTCGTCAGATTTACAAAGTCAACAGATACCAGGACCATTCCAACCTCGTTTCATTGGCACATCCCAAGTCAATATTTTTTTTCTTAAGAAGAGCCACAAGAAACATTTCAGATTGATAGGAATTTTCCATTCCCAAATCAATTCTGACCACCAAGGCATAGGATCATAATTTAAGGTAGAAAAAATTACAGAACATAAATCTTTTAATGAGAGGAGTCCAGAAGTATGACATGTCCAAAAAATTTGATCAGCTTCAGTATCCAAACAAATACCAAACCTCTGCAAAACATCCACATATGCATCCCAACATGTACTCCAAGAGCCACTTAAACCCAAAGTCCGAGCCGAAAAAAAGACAATAGAACCTTGAAAAATAGCATGACATCCCAAAAACTGGTTTAAAGTGTGAAGTCTTAAACTATTCAAATAAAGAACCAAACTTCCAGGTAGTAAAAAGAGATCCTCCCCTCCAATAAAATGATCAATCCCAACACGCACTAGTCTCGCATTACCAATTTTCCCGTCTAACAAATGATCTATCCAATGAAATTTTTTGACAAAGATACACCAAATAATGGAACCCTCAACTGGCACAATACATAAATCCCGATCCAATCAACTAAGGATTTTCTGTTAAAATAATTTTCCCTTAAAATTTCACCCCAAAGACCACTCCACATAGACCATTCAATATAGTCTTAAAAAAAAGAGCAATACTAACAGGTTTATTCCCCATCATCCCAAGTCTTTTTGCTTTGATATTGACTCCCAAGAAGTTTGATGAAATCTCTTATGTTTTAATGCACCTGACCACAAGAAATTGAATACTTTACCCTGAATAATCTTAATAATGGAAGAAGGGACCGCGATCAGAGAGAACCAATACACATGAATGCTAGAAAGCCCATAATTAACAAGTGTAATTATTCCACCTAAAGTAAGCCATCTATAACACCACACATTGATTCTATAATCAAATTTTTTGATAAGCCAATGCTATTCCTTGACTAAGTACTTATTTGGCTTTAACTAGAACCCGAAATACTTCATTCCCAAATCAAATCAAAGTCCACATAATTGAAGGGTAAAATTTTTTTAATCTGATTATAATCCTCCTCACTAATACCATGGCTCAAAAAGGAAGACTTTGGGATACTTACTTCCATACTCTATGCTTCACAGTACACCTTAAAGATAGTCGATAATTTTTTATATTCACTAATACTTCCATAACCAAATATCAGGCTATCATTAACAAACAACAGTTGCGTAATGATATATTTAGAGCAAGTTTTGATGCTAGATAACTTACCATCTCTTTTTGCATTCTTAATCATAATGCCCAATCCTTTGATAACCAATAAAACAAGCAAAGGTGACAAGGGGAACCCTTGTTGAATACCTTTGTTCCCTTTGAATAAATTTGTAGGATTCCCATTGATAAGAAACGAGTAACAAACCAAGGAGACATTACTCATTATCCAATTTGTGACCATAGTAGGAAGGCTGATTTGGAGAAGTACCAATCTCAAAAAGTCCCAATTTACCCTCTCATATGCTTTTGCAAGATCCATTTTGAGAATCAAAGCCTTTTGATTTTTTTTTTATTGTGTACATCCCCTCTTGCTCCATCCCAATGGCTTCCATAATTTGTTGTTTTTCAAGAACCTCAAACTTCTCTTTGTTAAAAAAACATGAAATAAAATGTTTTATTATTTTCGTGAGGATCTTATATTTAATCTTATAGATAATATTACAGAGGGATAAGGTCTAAAATCCTTAAAAGTGTCAGGTCTACCATATTTTAGAATAAGAGCGATAATTTTTGAATTTATTGTGCATGAAATTTGCCCATATCATTTGATTTCTTCAACCATTTCAAGAAGATCTTTACCCAAGATATCAAAAAATCCTATAAAAAACTCCACAGGCCATTCATTTGGCCCATGGCTCTTAGATTTTGGAAATATTTTTAGAGCATATTCCACCTCCTCCAAAGAAACCTCTTTCCCAATTTCTCTTCCCTCCTCATATGAGAAAAATCTTGGATAGTGTTGAACCACTTGCATTTTTTATACAATATTATTTCTTCTAGGATCCCTAAAAACATTAGAAAAATATTTGATAGCTTTGGATTCCAAATCCTTTTAAGAGCTTACCCAACAATCATCCTCAGTCTTAATGCCCCTAATGGCATTCTAATTTCTTCAGTAATTTGCATAAACATGAAAAAATTGGTATTGTTATCCCCTTGTTTGATCCAGATGGCCCGACTTTTTAACCTCCATGTGCCTTCTTCAATTTTCAAAATCTCATTTTTCTTGCTACTAAGATCCTTTAATCTGTCTAGATCCCTATTAGTGGATACACCATCAAAATTTCCAGCCATTGTATTCTCAATATCATCTTCAATATCCACCAATTCCTGTAGATGACACTTTTTTTTTCTCGTTCCCATAAAATAACTTTTTTCTTAAGAGAAGAAAGCTTTCTAACTAATTTCCTCATAGTTGATTCATCTAGAGTTTGATCCTCCTATGACCAATGCGAAAGAACAAGTTCAAGAACATTATGTTATTCCAACCACACCTCATTAAACTTAAAAGGATACCCGTGCAAAATAGGATCAACTTCAAACTGAAAAAATAATGGACATTGATCAAGATCTCTGAGTTTATAACCCACGATTGTCTCTTATCCATTCTTCCCATCAGTCCTTCAGCTATAAGAAATCTATCTAACCTTTTATCTATCCCACCTAAGCCACTTCTTCCATTTCTACAATTGGGGAAGAGTCTACCCGGAATCATACCGATTAGACTCTAATCTTCCATCATCTGACAGAAAAATCCATCCAATTCATCCTTTCTATCCTGATCGCCCCAAATTTCATTAGAGGCAACATTAAAGTTTAGGTCACCAAAAAAAATTAAACTTGAAATAGATAGAATGTCACTCTGCTGAATTATTTCCCATAAAATATGTCTTCCTAAAAATGGATCATAGCGGTTGATCACCCTAATGACATCCTTTAAAACCCTAATCCTCCCTTCAAGGAGAAACCTAGAACAACACAAAAACGCCTTAAAATCAGTAAAAAGAAGATTCCAAATAACACAAAGGCCTCCAGACATTCCTTGAGCCCAAATGGCACAAACCTCCCAACTCGAGAAAATATTTAGAAATACTTCACAAGACTTGTTTGCCTCACACATCGTCTCCTAGATTAAAACTACATCTAGATGAATTTTCCTAAAAAGTCTTTTTAGGGCTAACAATTTGGGAGCACCCCCAACTCCCATGACATTGAACGGAACCATAATCATTTTTTCAAGTCATTAGAGGGTTTAATTTCTATAAGGGCCCTAAAATCCATATCAGACGACAGAGAGGATGGAGAAACATTCTTAAGTTTGTCATAAATAGGAATATAACGAAGTTCCTGAGAGAAATTCTCAACATAATCATCCTTATCTTTACGATTCCCCTTTTTCTTTTTATGAATCGTTACATTTTTTCATCAAATAGAATTTATTGGAGTTATTCCTTATTTGTGAGATTGTTTGTCAGAGAAAACCTTAAGAGGGTGGAGATCCATTGAATCAGTAAGAGAAGAAGCAAGAGACTGGCCAGAGGGATCCAAAGACTAGTTTAAGGGATCCTCCATTAAGACATTATTAGAAGGAAAATACCTCTGATTAGAAGTAACCCTACTATTAGATCTAATATTTAACCCTAAGCGCAAATACATAGAAGGATCCACCAAGGGAGAAAAAATTGGATCACCAGAACCCAAGATCCCCAAGGAAGAACAGGGATCAAGAATCCCCATCAAACCACAACCTTGAGAAAAGGGGTCAAGGGAAGGAAGAGAACACAAAATATCCCAACCCACTGAATAAACCCCACCATACAACCTACCATTTCTAAAACAAGAATTCTCTATATTCTATAATAGGTCCAACTCCGACTGGTTGGGTTGGCTAAAACCATTAGATCTAGGAGAGAAAGAATTACCAGGAAAATCAACCTTCACTTCCATCGCAAGAATAACATCAGGATGATCTGGAAATAATAACTTTGAATCCTCTGAACCCTTCCAGTTTGAAAGATCAACTGAATGAGAAAAAACATCCTGCTTCCATTCAACCTGGTCAGGGAAAGAATTCAGTCCTCTAGGAACAAGCCCTTTATCACCAAAGGAGACTTCTCTAGAGAAAAATGGAGATCCATATAAACCCTCCATATCCTTCACATAATATACAACATCCAAATACCTACCCGGGAAAGAGGACCGAAGGTGGCCAGTCTTTTGGAAGATATGACATATGAAAGGAATACTAAGGTAATCCATTTTTTTAGAAAAAGAGTAATTTCTCCAACAAATATTAACCTCTTCCAGCAACCCCCCTGCAACCTGAAATTCCACAAGAACCCTAGCCATTTTACGATCCAAATAAAAAAGAGAATCCTCATTCACAGAGATAAATTTCCCAATCGTGTTGGCAATATCCACCAAGAAATCTTTGGACCAAAGATGAAGAAGAATCCCAGGGAGTAACATCCACAAATGATGCTTTAATAAGAGACTCATACAGGGGATTAAAATCAACCTTTCACTTCTTAAGAACCAAAGAACCCTTACCTAGCATCCAGACTCTATCTAGAACCTTATGAAGGTCATTATCCTTCAGAAGCTGAAAGCACACCCATCCTTTCATCAAAGTAATAAACCTCGCACAATATCCTGGATAGGGATTCCACTCATTATTTACCCATTTAATAACTCCCCCCTTAGAAGGAACAATATATTCAAATATTTCCTCAAGAGCACGGTTTGAGAGTGCCTCCACTCTATCCAGTCTCACATCTTCCCCCAAAACCATCGAAAATCTATTAGCATGAACCTTAAATGATTTTTGAACTTTGTTCCTCCTTGCCTTTACCCCTACCAATTTCTTCCTTTCATTGGCCTCAACTTTGGAATCCTGCTTTACTGTCTGACTCGATGACTTCACTTCATTAACAACATGATGATCGAGCCCTTTCAACAACAATATAATATTTTTATGCATTCACCAGTTAGTAGCAACAACCACATTAATAATGTTAATGTGTCTCTATAAGCGGATAGATGTATTTAGCACATACTATAGGGGAAAAACATTATTAATGTACTAAATATATGTCTATCAACGTAGACATATTATTAATATGGTTATTGCTAATATATAACAGATACATATTTGTATTTTTTCTTTCTTTTAATTTTTAAAAATTAAATGTTAATATTTTTGTAATATTTTAATTTAAAAATAAAATATTACATCTCATTTATTTGAATTTTTCTTTTTAATAATTTTTTACATATATTATTCATACATCTCATTTATATAGGTGTTTAAATTTTTTTATATAATATTTAATCAACTAATTCTCTTCATCGTAGATATTATCCTAAATACCATATATCTCCTTTTTCTACATTGTACAATGATTAAGTATATATAAAGATTTTATATAATATTTTTATATTAATAATATCATTTCTAAATTTTAATATTTAAAATAAATTTAGTACTACTAAATTATTATATTTTGAAAATATTAAAATTTAGTACTTCTAAATTATTATATTTTGAATTGTTTATAATAGTAGTATTAATAATATATATTATTATTGTTAATATATTATCATAAAATTTGTTATAGCCAAACATCTCAGTGCGCATAGAAAATTGTTTAAAGTTTGAAGCCTTCGGATACTTGCAAGGGTTTTTTTTTAAAACAAGTTTGAAAATATTTTGATGGGAAGATATGTATCCCAAAGCCGTTGGTATAAGTGGAGCTCTCAAAGGAAGTTAGAAAATTGAAAGAAAATACGTAGCAAAATGGGGAAGGACAAATCACGGTTTCGTCAAACTCCATCGTCTGCCAAACTCAGTGGAAGAGAGAAAACATGTGTCATATAAAAATCTGCAGCGAAAAGGAAAGGCGGTATGGATTTGGGAAATCGGAAGGCAATTAAAGAGAGAATATTGACTTCACTTGAGTTGAGTAGGGCATAGTGGCGAAGAAACCACACATATTGACTTGACTTGAGTGAGGAAGAAGGGAAACCCAAAGGCTTTTACATAGAACTTTCTCTGAGATATTGACTTGAGTGGAACATAATGGAATCTGGAAGACGTTTATGGAAGACTGAGCTTATTGACTTGACTTGAGTGGGACAGAGGGGCATTGAAAAAGGCATTTACAAAGAAACGAGTGTATTGAATTGACTTGAGTGGAACAGAGGGGCGTCCGGAAGACGTTTACGGAGAACTGAGCGTATTGACTTGAGTAGTGTGGGGAAAAATCCAAAGGGGCATCTGGAAGGAGTTTACAGAGAACCGAGGGTATTGACTCGACTGGGTGGAGCGAAGGAGTGTCTGGAAGGAGTTCCAAAATTTATTTGATAAAAATGCATCTTCCACGAAATTTCTTACTTAGATTCTCTGATGGAAAAATATTACCAATATCTCGATTTTCTAACTTTCATGCCATGATGGAAAAATATTACCAACTTGTTGAGTTCCATGTTGCATTTTACTTTGCCACCAGATGAGAGTTGTTCTTCCAAAATGAAGCGATGCCAATCTGATTTTGGTTTCCTCATCTTTGATTTGTTGCACATTACAATATACCTCTATCTGTCTAACCCAATTATCAAGTTTCTCATTATTAACTTCACCATCATATATAGGTAAAATAAATTTTACATCAAGTTTAAGTAATTGCATATCGGGCTTATGTTTATGGGAATGTTTTCTTGTAGAAGTAGTATTCGAACTTGTACTTGAAGAAGACGAAGAAGATGGAGATGAAGGAGGTGAAGGAGGAGTTTTAGGAGGTTCCTCTCCTTCTTCACTTTTGTCTTTCTTTGAAGATTACCCTTGAAAAGGTCTCTTCCATTCCAAGTAATCATCATACAACACTTTTACCATATCCGACATCGCAAAGAAAGTTCTTTGAAACTCTCTTTCATTTTGAGAAAGACCTTCTTCGAATGCCACCTTCTCACTTTGAGATGTCCTCTTTTTTGATCCAATCTTTGGATCTCCTTCTACAATCTCACCTTCCCCACGACTTAGCTTTTCCCTGGTAATAATGCAGCTCAAACAACCAACTGTCAACCTGCTATGATACCACTTGATCCGAAAATGATCTTTTAAAGACTTTGGTTAAGTTTATGCATGAATTATTTTACCATTTACGATTTAAAGAGAAGAATCTTAATGAAAGAAGTTGCAGTCATATAAGAAGTTAAAAAAACAAACCATAACACCAAGCTTGATAACGGAGTTCATCACAAGTTTGCCTACGTCTCTGGGCCTTTGTCTTAGTGGGGAAGGATTCTTATTAATCTTCAATGCTTTAATATTACAAAATAAATTCTTGCATAATAGCTCCTAAAACCACCTTTCAAATTTGCAACCTATGGAAAATAACATACATCACCATCGATTGGAACAAGAAATTATGAGACTTTTGAGTATAAAGTCGACTATGCTTGGATCGACAATTCAGGATCTGGAGGCACTTTTTTGTTCGTATACTAGGATGCAAAAACATAATCCATATTTCGACTCCCCTTGAAATTCTGTAACTTTTGAGTATAAATTCGACCTTCTTCTGAAAAGTCCCTTGGGGCCTCCCCTCGACATGAATCCCAATGCTACGCTCTGTCAAATCCATACAGTTTGTATAGTCTCAATTTGCATGCCAAAAAAATTATTTTTTCTCAATTTTCGTGCCCCCA
The DNA here is from genome assembly GCA_010110895.2 of Picea sitchensis. Taxonomy (NCBI): domain Eukaryota; kingdom Viridiplantae; phylum Streptophyta; class Pinopsida; order Pinales; family Pinaceae; genus Picea; species Picea sitchensis. The sequence continues at coordinate 247,904 of SNQJ01S0003856.1, forward strand.
AAATTTTATTTTTTCTTGATTTCCATGCTAATTTTTTTTCTCGATTTTCATGCATGACTAAATAAACCAGACTCTTCCAAATTTAGGGGCAGTTTCCAAACTTAGCACTAGTGAGCCAGATTTAGCGAGATTCCGCCAGATTTAGAGGATCTCCACCATATTTGGTGGAACCTATATAGATTTGGAGGAATCCGCCAAATTTAGTTGACCTTCTAGAAGGTGCCATGTGTCACCTCCGTATGGTGCCTCATGTCAATTTTTTATTCAGCTAAATCACCCCTAAAAAGACAAAAACTACTACCACGTGTCAGCTTCTAGTGCTTCCACATGTCATGTTGATGTACCGCTGACATCAATGTTGACTTTGACTTTTTTTTGTTTGACCTGATCTTTAGATCGTGATAACTTCTGCACACGGTGTCCATTTTCAGAAAAAAAATATATGTCCAGAATCGGCTCAATGAGCCCGACGCAATGGTGTTGGTTTCTTTCAATTCCAATAACTTTGATTTTTAGGCCTTCCTGGATCCATTTAGATCAGTAGGTATTGTCATCTTTTTCCCTGCTCTAGTGATGACCCCCTCATCGATCCTAAGTGAACCAAACTCATTGATATGTCTAAAGTCTCTGTCTGGAGGTCTCCCTGAGGGAAATGTCCTGAAATCCCACTACATACCATTGTACAACACTATATACTGTTGTATACCATTGCACCCCACTGTATCATCATGTGACACTGTATCAATCCCTCCCCTAATATCAATTGAACTGGGATCCTAGAGTAATATATCTTTGTCACTATCACCCGATCCCTAAAGCATGGGCCCACTCACTACTTCCACAACTACCACTGGAGCCTTTAATGGCCCGTCCATAAGAGTTAATTCATAACCTCCATACTTCCCAACATGTATAGAGTCAACCATCTCTAAGTTATGCCTCCCCTCCTGTACCCGTAAATCTAAATGAGGTTCCTCCTTTGCATGCTCTTCCACATTGTCCTCAACCTAAAAGCTTATAGGTGCAATATGTGATTCTTCTTGATCCAAATCCTCATATGGCAGAAGAGAGCTTGTGAAGATGGTATCATTTTCTTTAGGACTTCCACTTGGTAATTGATTTGTGCTTTCCTCCTCTTCTTTTGTATGTTGAACTGTGGTTGTTGATTTACCACCCTTTAAACCAAACTCCTCATAGAGGCTCTTGGATACTTCCTTTGTACATCTACCCAATATTTCATTGTTTCATGACTTAGATTGTCTTGAAGATTTAAACAACTACAAGATATTATTTATTCTTTCTTGTGTCTCAAGAAGGTTCACCATTAACTCTTCCCCCATAGGCTTCACCTCCTCTATTGGCGAGGCAAGAAGGAAAGTAGGTAAAAATCTGCCATTTATGATTCTAGCAATTTATGTAACCCTTTCAACCTGATGTATGTACCTGGAATAACACTCTCCAAGATGAAATCCACCTATTATCTATAGTCATTTGATTGCTTATGGTTTCATGTTCCTCTAGTTCTTATGTAATAAACCGTGCGACTTTTTCCAGAAAAAACCCTAAAAAACTGTCGAAATTAAAATGATGATAATTTTAGTTCCCAGACTCTGTTTCGACTGATTTTTTTTTTTTGAAATTGGGTATTTTTTCAAGAGGAATTAGAAAACCCAATTGTTTTTGGCAAATTATGCTCAGAAATATTCAGATCTGATCCTTAAGTGTGTGCCCCCCTTTTGATTCCAAAAAAGAATCTGCAAAAAGACCTCAATTTGTTTTTCCCTTCTTTAGCCAAGGAAAGTGTTTTGATCAATAAAAGGCTAACAATATCACCATCTCTGATACCACTATAATATCCCCAAAAGTTCCAGACATATATTTTATGAATTATATTATTTTTCCACAAATATTTTTCATTCAATCTACTAAAGACATTACATCAAACATATTGCAAGCATCATAGATACACTTAGAATAGAAGAGAATCATGGAATATTTTATTATGGATGGAGACTGAATACAACAATCCAATGGTTGTTATAGTAGCTGTAATACATAAATGGAAAACACACAATACAAGCCAAAAACCTAGAATCATGTCATGGCCCCCTCAATATATGAGATCCAACCCTCCAAGTGCCACAACCTCTCCAAGAATATCACTGCAATACAAAACTAAAAACAAACCCAAGATGAAGCTCCAACGAAAATCTTGGATGGATCCTCCTCCTTGTCTAGATAGGGTGGATATTGCACCACCGAAACCAAACCAATAGTGGAAGGGTTTTTCCCAAAACCCCAATGAAAATGATGGCTACAAGAGCACTCCAATAAGATATCAAATCATAATCATGATGAGAAGTGAGGGGTTACCCTTCTTTTATACTTTTCCAACCCCTTCTAGATCCTCCCTCCATGCCTTATATAACTTTTCCCGTGTTGACAAAATCAAATATAACCCTTTGATTCACTTTTTCTTCATTGACAAGCCACGAAAGTCCTTTCTACTACAAAACGGAGAAACCCAAAATGGGGACATGAGATCCCACCACTTATAAGACATTCTATGGTTATAACTATAGAACAAATAGACATGGATTTGGGTGTGATTAAAGCTTCATGGGAAAGCTAGTTCTATTGGGATTTGGTGACAACGAATTCCTCTAATGATAGATTTGGATCCTATTATTCTACATTGGTTACAACCAAATAGACCAAGTTAGAGTATGGATAGGGATTGAATTTAATAATCAGTTTCTTGTGTGAATGTATAAATTCATGTAAGCTCGTAGAGGCAAAAACGACTGTAAGAGATTGAGTGTGAGCGATAGAGTGAGAACTTGCCAATTTGATGTAATCTCCATGATCTGAATAATAAGACAACCGATGCCTATGCTTGGTGGACGTAGCCAAACATTTGTGTTAGCCATGTGAAATCCCTGTGTCTATTATCTGTGTGTGATTGCTAATTATCATTGTGAATTGTGTTTTCCGCATTTGACAATTCTAACAAGTAGTATCAGAGTTGGTTAGAGCTGGTTGGAGGAGCTTCAAATTCTCGGCGGAGCTACAGAAGAGAGGTGCGTCGATTTCTACATCACTGCAGGTCCCTCCTATGGAAGGGTGCGACGAAATACTACTCAAACTTTACACATGTTTGAAAACCTAGAATTTCCGCAGTCCAACTATGTATTACAGTGCGTAAATATTTAAAAATTTCTGCACTCCAAGTGAATCGTGAGGTGCAGACTCGCCGTACTCCAAGTGTCTCAGGAGGTGCAAAGACCTTTGAGATCATCACACTCCAATGGTAGTGTGAGGTGCAATGACTCCCTTAAATTAAAAAGGTCACGACGACTCCTTAACAAATTTGTATATATATTTTTTTGTTTGGAATTTTATGGTATGCTCTTTATGGTATGGCATAAATCAAAAGTTACATCTCCCGTGAAGAAACAAATTCACATGTTTTTCAAAATAATTTAAAAGGTATAAAGGTGAATGCTTATAAAAGGTGGAGGAGTGCATGACATGGTGTTTTTAATTAAGCACTAAATATTCTTTAAAAAAAAAAAAAGAATCGCATAAGGTGGAGGAGTTAAAGTAAAAGTGATTTTTTTTTGGTTTTTTTAAAAGATTTTTATTTAACCTTTTTTTATTATCATTTAACCTTATTTATAATTCCTCTACATTTAAAAGGGTTTTATAAGCAGTGGATATTGGGATATTTTTTCTGCTAATGGCTAAGATGTAGATTTCGAAGTTTGAAGCTGAAAAGTTCAATGGTAAAAACAACATTGAGCTTTGGAAGCTTAAGATGCGGAATTTACTAGTGCAACAAGGGTTGCAAAAAGAATTGGCAGGCAAGTCAAAGAAGCCAACAACCATGATGAAATGGGAATGGGAAGATTTGGATGTGAAAACTCTTAGTACCATTCGTTTATTTCTGGTGGATGAGGTTCTGTTTAATATCGTAGGAGAGGATACAACATCAAGCTTATGGAGCAAGTTGGAAAGTCTATATATAACAAAGTCCTTGACGAGCATAATCTACTGGAAGAGACAATTGTACAGTTTGTGGATGAAATAAGGTACAAAAGTTGTTGACCATTTAAATACATTCAATACCCTTATAGTTCAATTGACTAGTATGGAAGTTAAATTCGAAGATGAGGACAAGGCTATTACACTATTGTGTTCATTGCCCGAGTCTTGGGATAATCTAGTCACCTCTATTAGCTTTAGATCAACAAAAGTTTTAGATTATGACTCTGTTGTGGGAGCTTTGTTGAATGAGGAGATGAGGAGAAAATCTAGTAAAGAAACCTCAACTTCAGAGGCGATGTTGATCATAGGTCAAACCACAGAGAAGAATGAGAGAAGTTCTTTCTGATTAAGTCAAGACGGAGAAATGGTAAAGCAAAATGCTGGTACTATGGAAAAACAAGACATCTCAAGAAAGATTGCTGGAAGAGAAAGGAATCTGAGGAAAATTGTACGAAGGAAGCAAATTTGGCTGTAACAAATTCAAGTATAATTGATCAAGTTTTATCCATTTCTAGTAATTTAAAATATCAAGAAGAATGACAGTTAGATTCAGGTGCCTCCCACCATATGTGCTCACATAGAAATTGGTTCTTTTCTTAACAATCTGTTGATGAGGGTGTAATGTTTATGGGAAATGGTATTCATTGTAAAATTGTTGGGGTTGACAGTATTAGAATTAGGATGTTCGATGTTATTGTTAGGGAATTAACGGATGTTAGATATGTACCCGAGTTTAAATAAAATTCGATTTCATTGGGAGTGTTGGATTCTTGTGGATATAAGTATATAGGTCAAGGTGGAGCACTCACAGTGTCGAAAGGTAATTTAGTAGTGATGAAGGCAATGAAGGTTGATAACATTTATAATATGGAAGGCATTACTGAAGTATCATCTGAAGTGACAAATTTATCTTCTTGTTTATGGTAGAAGCATCAAGGTTATAAGAGCAAGAAAGAATTGCAGGTATTGGTAAGCGGTAAATCATTTCCAGACTTGAAATCTTTGTTTCCAAATTCCTTCTTGTTTTATATCTCTGCAAGTTATGATGGTGATATAAAGGGATGTTTTGTGTGGGATCCTACTTCTCACAAGGTCATCATTGACAAAGATGTTGTATGTATGGAACAACCAAAAGGGTTGGTTCAAGATCGCAACGGTAAATTTGTTTGCATGCTAGATAATTCATTGTATGGCTTATTGGTACCTAGGAAAATATACAAGAGGTTTGAATCCTTCATAGTGAGACAGAGTTTTTCAAAGGGTAGGAATGACTATACAGTTTATAGTACATTCACAGTCTTGATGTTATTTGATGATGATATTCTCAATGCAAGCCGAAGCGTGGATAAAATCAGTAAGAAAATGACTCAGGTGGATGGGACAATTCAAATGAAGGATAAAGGAGCAACAAAAAAAATTATGGGAATGGAAGTAAATAGAGATGGTAATGGTAAGCTGTGGTTGGAGTTCAGTATGAACATTGTAAAACCAATTTTTATCCCTCTTACTTTCCATTATAAGTTTTCTTCAAGCATAGGGTCTGTCCATAAAGAAGAAAAGGTTATGTCTCGTGTAAGTTCAGTAGGTCTATTGTATATGATGAAATGGTTAAGATTAGATGTTTCACATGCTAATGATGTTGTCAGATACGTGACAGATTCAAGTGTTGCAGTTAAATGGGTGCTTCAGTGTTTGAGAAGCACAAATGTCACCTATAATGGTTACACTAAGATGATTTGTGATAATTGTAATGCATATTGTAATACAGGTGTTTTGGATAGGAGAAGATCTATCACTAAATATGTCTCACAACATAGTTGTGGAAAACATGTTGGAGGTGGAGTGACCCCTCAGGAAATCCAAACTCGTGCAAGTCACACATGAGAGATCATGAAACCAGTTTTATTAGAGAAGTTGCAGTCGTGCGTGACTTCTCTTGGCTTGCAGAAAAGGTGATGAACAAAAGGAAGGAGCAAGGTATCAGGTTAATTGTTGTCAAGGTGGAGATTTTTGGGATTTTGCGACAACGAATTCCTCTCATGATAGATTTAGATCCTATTATTCTGCGTTGGTTACAACCAAATAGACCAAGTTAGAATATGGATAAGGATTGCATTTCATAATCATTTTCTTATGTGAATGTATAAATTCATGTAAGCCTGTAGAGGCAAATACCACTATAAGAGACTAAGTGTGAGAGACAGTGTGAGAACTTTCCAATCTGATGTAATCTCCATGATATGAATAATAAGACAACCAATGCCTATGCTTGGTTGATGTAGCCCAACGTTTGGGTGAACCACATGAAATCCTTGCGTCTATTATCTGTGTGTGATTGTTAATTATCATTATGAATTGTGTTTTCCGCATTTGACAATTCTAACAATTTCGATGACCTCACTAAATTTCTAGAGAATGAAATAAGTTGGTGGTTTGTTACCTTTGCAAATAAAAATGAAGACCACTTGGCATTAGTTGATTCGTTGCAATTTGGATGTGAAGAAATTGAAGAAGAAATATTCCTACTCAGGTTTAAACAAGATATTATCGTCTTGCCAATAAATGAATACATTGAAGAATGGCTCAAGAGATCATTGGCACAAATATTTAACTTGAAATAATTACCAAGAAGTAGTTATTCCAAGAAGTTTTGAAGCCTTGGTATAAATACATGAAGACCTCAAAGTTGAAGAAATATGCAAGAGAGAGAGAAATAAAACCATCCATCTACCGATATTATTTTATTTGGTTCACGAGAGACCAGGAACATTGTGTTTTATGATAGGAAAACACTTTATTCTAACTTGAACATCTTTGAGTAATTATTTTTTTCCTGGGGCATCAGTCTTATTTTTTGTTATTTTACCACTTGGTCCACTGAGAGTTGTTCATGCTATGAAGGAATTTATGTTTTGAGAAAATATATTGAATATTCAATTTAGAAAGAGGAGTACCACCTCTATAAAAAAGTAGAGGGGAATCTTGATTAGCCTTTTAAGAATACCCTAAGAAGAAAAGAAATCAACACCTCCTAAATCATCAAAACTATGATGATCTTGGAATTCCCTATACACCAATTCTGATCTTTTTGATTGTTAATTATCATATATTATACTTATTAATATATAATATATAAGTATTTATATATATATTTTAAATAAAATGTTAAGATTTTTCTAATATTTTAATTTAGAAATAAAAATGTTACACATCTCATTTATTTCATTTATTTGAATTTTATTTTTTAATAAATTTTTATTTAAATATTATATAATATTTAATCAATTTATACTGTTAATCATAAATATTATATATCTCATGAGTTCCTTTTTAACATCTATTTTTCTACACCACTTAAATATATATAAAATATATTTTTCTACAATAAATAAATATATATAAATATTTTATATAGTATTTATATATATAATATTATTTCTAAATTTTAATATGTAAAATA
>SNQJ01S0003856.1:264159-285277 GCA_010110895.2 Picea sitchensis
GATCGTATGCAAAAGTTACGACCCCGGGAAGTTGATGCACCAACTTACCCAAACGGGGCCCACATGACTTTTGGCGCTTCATCTCCCAGGGTTAGGTTTTTGGATGTTTAGGACTTTTGGCATTCCTGTTTATTGTAAAAGGGACTTCAGAGCCTCATTGTAATCATCTTCTGACGGATGCGAGTAGCAACCACATCTCTTCTCAGAGATAAGCTACCAGCGCAATAGCTAGCTTATTTCCATTATGTCTGTAAACATATTTCAGTCATTTGTTATTAATGAAATGAAGTCTTATTTCCGTCGCATCTCTGCGTTTATGTGTATTTCTGTATTTCATTGTGTTCCTACATAAATCCGGATCACATCTAGATGATGTTTAGCTATGCTGTAAAACTTTTCGAAAGACAACCCCTTTAAAATATCAACTTTTTCTTGGAAGTCTTCTTTGGTGATTGACAAGGATTTGAGAATTAACTTTGGGTCTTGAACCTCATTGGTACTTCCAGCGAATTCCATTAGGATCAATCTTGTAAATAAATCTTCCTTTTTTTATATGACTTATTTAGATGATTTGACAATGAGCTCCAGGTTGTTAACTTTCTTTTGCTAGTATGCTTTTACTTTTTTGGCCCGCATTGGGGAGGGGAGTTTCTCTTGTCTTCTTTTTAGTTCCGATGTGTTGATGACATAGTTGAAAAAATGGGTCAGCACTTGCTCACATAAATGATGGTCATTTTTTAAATTCAACTCCAAATGTTCCAGGAAACCATTTTCCTTCTTTTCGAAGGAAACTAAATTTTGCGATGTTTCCTAGGCTTCAGTAACTTGCTGCATTCTTTTGCTAATGTTATTCTCTAGAAGGGCTCTAGAGCATGCAAGGAGGGTAGAGGATACTTTCATATTAACTATAGTGGTAGCAGGCACGATTTGTGCCAAAGGACTGGAAAATTTTGGAGTTGCAATGAAAGCCTCCTCAAATTTGTTGAGGCAGTTTTTCAGATTGGCATTTTCTGTCTCAATTCCTGCAATGGAATCAAGAATAATTTCACCGATTACTTAGTGAAATGAGGAGATTTGGGATGAACTCATTTTCCTAAAGTTAATCTTTTTGCGAGATTTTTCTTTCCTGTTTGTTACGTCTCTCTTTTCAATGACCATACTTTTAGATTGGCTGTCAAAAATAGTGCTCTGGGATACGAAGGATTCATCTTCGTAAAAAAATTTGGTCTCATATATTTCCACCATGGACGACCCAATTTTGTGCATGTGCTTAGTTTCAATTTCAAGTTGCAGTTGTTCACTTTCAATTTCAGGTTCCTCCACCTGCCTTGCATTGTTTTTTCTCTTCTTTGTCACTGGAAGTTTGTGAGAACTATAAATTTTTATGCGAGGAGGGTTCTTATCTCCTCCTCCGTTCAAATATTTCTCAGTTTCTTTCTTACTGGGGTGGGCCGTTGAAGAGATGCTATGTGATTTCATGCTCTTGGGAGTGCTGGTAGGGGCCTGGGTACTTTTCTTGCCAGATACTTTTCCATGTTGTCTATACAATTCAGTCGTGCTTCACAATGTCTCTGTGTCGCAATTGGAAGACGTAAGATTGTTGTCCACACTATCTCTGTCTTGTGTTAGGTGTCTATGGATAAAAGAGCTGTTAAATCAATCTACCAGTAAATGTTCTCAAAATATCCCATTAGGGTCGAACCCTTTTATCCTTTCAGCATACGTTAGGTTCAATTTCTTGAAATGGGTGGAAAACTCATCAATCTTGTTGATGTTTCTTCACATGAAGTCTCTGACTTTCCAGGGCAGAGGAATGAACTATTTTTTTTTCTTGTCATGGAAAAAATGCAACCAGTCATTGTATTGCCTTGTTGTTTCTGCAAGAAACATCTTGTCTATGATGTGGCATGGATGGAAAGAAAGATTTTCCTTAGAGCCAGAGAACATTTAAAAACATACAATAGAATAGTAATAATGTATGTTACATAGGTTCGTGGAGAAAAACACAAAAAAAATAGCATTTCTGAATTAGTTTGCTTTAAAACAAAGGCTTTTCTTGGACACAAAAATTTATCATTGCCGAATTATTTTTCTTTACATACGTTCATGGAAAGAAACACAAAAAGGTAATAGTAATGTATGTTACATAGGTTCGTGGAAAAAAACACAAAGAAATTAGCATTCTCGAATTAGGTATAATTGTAGATCTCAGAAGTTTTGAGTGCAAGATGTACATCATGGAACAAGAAGCAGAGTTCAAAGCCGCCAAGCCGACAACCGTGTCCGTAAAATTGGCTAAGTATGGAAAGAAACAACGGTCGATCATCTTTGTCGTGTGATTATATATATGGAGATAAAGATATTTCATCTCGCGAATGCTGGAACCTACGATGATAGAAAGGCGACTAATTATATAACCAGAGAGCCATAATACATGGGAAGAAGAAAAGGGAAGAAGGACTAAGGATTCCAGGGTCGAATTGTAGATCACGAAAATTTTGAGTAGAAGATGTGAACTCGGTAGTCAATTTGTATATTGCAAAGAGCCAGATGCCAACTGTTTTGTACCATTGTGTTAAATTGTCACTAGTAAGAGCAAAACCAATCTATATTAGGAACGAGAGGAAGTTAGTGAAGATGGAAGGCAACAACTGATACTTTGAAAGATTTTTGAATCATGGTAGAATGAAGCTTGGCTCCAACTTGAAACAGTATCCAATAGTTGGACATTTCTTGAACTCGACAACAGGAGGATGAAAAACAAGATGAAAATTTCTCTGCAAAACACACGAGGCCCTGAGGTTCCAATTGTATCACTCCAAACATTTGAATGCATAATATGTAGTCAATTTGTATATTGCAGAGGGTGTGATGCCAACTGTTGTGTACCTCTCTGTCCAGTTGTCACCACTAAGAGCTAATTTAGTATTGAGAATAATTTTTTAGATATTGTTAGATACTTGATAGGGATTTCCTTCCATAAATAATGACAATCTCCATCGTGCCAGCCCTGGACTCCGTTTGTCAATTTGTATATCGCAGAATTGGGAGTGTTGTTTGAAGGACACAAAACAATATAAATGCAATGTTCAGTTAGCTAGTCCACAGGTCCTCTTGTCAAATTGTATATCACAGAATTTTGGGTGCTATTTGCAGGGCACGAAACAATGGAGCCCCAATTTTGAGCCCGCCTGCTCGAGAACTCGCGATCCAAAATGTGGCTAGGTATGGAATGTGCAATCCCTACATGATCTATAAAATATCATTTCCATACTTTATAGTCCCATAATACACAGGAAGAAAAAAAGGGGAAAAGGATGGAGTCCACAGTGGAATTGTAGATCACGCAAATTTTGAGTGGAAGATGTATATCACAAAAAAAAAGCAACAGACTTCAATTGCGCCAACTCAGCAACCGCGGGAATACAATTCACTAAGTATGAAAAGGAACAACGAGTGGTCCAATTCGCCACGCGAGGATATATATGGAGATGAAGATATGTCAACATGCCAATGTTGGAACCCGTGATCATAGAAACATGACTAAGTATATAAATAGAAAGCGATAATACAGGGGAACAAGACAAGGGAAAAAGGACTATGTATCTCACAGAAGAACATATAGTGTTTGATTATTAATGAAATTTTTTTCGAACCCCTGCCGATTTCTCACCAGTTAAGGCATAAATTGCAGATCACAGAACTATGTTTCGTACCACTGTGTCTAGTTGTCACCAGTAATAGCATTGTTGATGTATATCAGGAAGGACGCGAAGTTGTTGGGGATGGAAAGAAACAACGGATACTTTGAATGAAGTTAATGTATATGAGGAACCTACAGTGGAATTGTAGATCACAGATGTTTTGAGTGCAAGATGTATATAACAAAACGATAAATAGTCGGGTTCATAACCACCGACCCCACAGCGGCGACCATAAAATTGGCTAAGTATGGAGAGGAACAATGGTCGGTCAGATTCGTCGTGTGAGGATATAGATGGAGATTAAGACATGTCAGCCCACCAACTCTAGAATCATATACCATAGAAAGGCAACTAAGTATATATCTAGAAATCGATAACGAGCAGGAAGAAGAAAAGGCCAGTTCTTATGCGCGAACCCGACAACCACGACCATAAAATTGCCTAAGTGTGCAAAGGAACAACGGTCGATCGGATTCGTCATGTGAAGATACAAAGTCATACGAAATGAAATTTACCCTTTAGAGAGCACAAAAGTCATATCCCTTTCATATCGAAGGCTCAAGTCGCCTTCGCCTTCGCCTTCACTTTCCTTTTTGCCTTCACTTTCACTTTCCTTTTAGCTTTCCATCCTTTCATTTTAGCTCTCCTTTTTTATTTTTCTTTCCAACCTTTCCTTTCCTTTCCAACAACATTCATATCGAAGGCTCAAGTCATCTGGAAATGAAGATATGCCAGCACGCGAACCCTACAATATCCCATCATACAAAGACAACTAAGTATAAAATCAGAAAGCCATAATGAATGAGAAAAGGAAAATGGGAAAAGGGATAAGTATCTGACAGTCGAAAAACCTTTTTTTCATTTATTAATGGCAATGTTTTCGAACCCCTGCTGGGTTCTCACTAGTAAAATCATAAACTGCAGATCACTGAAGTTCTTTGGCTACAAGATGTATATGACGGAACATGGGACATAGGTGTTGGGTACCAAGAACCCAGGGCTTGGTGGCCAGATAACTAGCTAAGTATTGGTCAAGAGAAAGGTTTTATATCTATTTCAATAGTATTCATATTAATATGTATTAATGGAGAAAGTTTTCATATTTATCTGAATAGTATTCATACTAATATATATTAATGGATTTTTTCTATTTCAAATGAAAATGATCTCCCAATTTGTAGGATGCTCTTCGGTTCGCAAATTTCGTTGAAACCATGAAATTTTTTACTGTAAGATGTACATAGCACAACAAGAAACATGAATTTACATTGTGGTTTCAACGAGATAAACTCCTTATCATCTATTCATCTTGTATTTCTTGCAATGACATGAGAAAACTATGACTCTCCATAAACATCAATATCTAAAGTCAATTAAATGTAATCAAAATTTGTTGTGATTTATGTAATTAAGACAACTTCTGTCGTTCCTTTATTAATGCCAAGATTTCTGAATTCCTAGTGAGTTATCAGTAGTTAAAGCATAAATTGCAGAGCATGGAATCTCTTTGGCTACAAGATGTATATGATGGAATAGGGAACATAGTTCTTTAATACCGCAAACACAAACATAATTTCTTCAGCTTTGCAGAAGAGGAAGTTTTTGTATTTATTCTAATGGCACTGATATTAGTATATATGCACGGATATTATCAAATAGAAGAAGTTTCCTTGTTGTAACTCATTAATTCATTCTATTTACGGGAACCGAAGAATGGAAACAGGACGACTCGTCCAATTTATTTCTTTAAATACAGGATCGTCGCCACGTAAGTATGGATTATGGAAGATTATTCTTAAATGTAAAATGTAAGCAACGAACAGAGCAGGCTTTATTTAAATTGAAGTAGTGGGCAACATAAATAAAATCTTGTCATCCATGTTTAACGACACAGGGGAAGAAGGCACAAAATAAAATTAAAACAAATACCAGAGATTGGAAAATTCTATTAAAAAATAAAGCGGAATTATTCTATATCCAAATAAGATGGGTTACAAAATACAACTAAGGCTATTTTCCACAATGATTGCAATTTGGCCTGTCGTCGAGCAATAAAAAATATGTACATTGATGAAGCTTCTTGACAGTTTTCTTGACGTTCAAAACCTTTGTTTGTAAAAACCGAATTCAATATCAATTTCGGTTTTTCTACTTAATCGGTGTTGCCAACTACATCTATCCCAGTTTTTTGAACACCTTGTCTTTTCCAGATATGGCCTACTTGAAATCGTTGGTTATTCAACATTCCATTCTTTGTCAAGTAGTAATTTTCCTCTGTCGTCAAAAACTAGGGGTTCAAGGTGCTTTCCTTCCAATGTTCCTAACCCTTAACATCCGAGACAACTTAGAAATTTGATTCAGGCTAATTTCAAAGTGGTCAGAGTTGTTTTATGTCACCATAGATATGGCAGGGGAAACAAATTCAAGTATGTTGTGACTGGTATTATCCCTGTATTCGATCATCTGTTTGGTTGAAAAGCCTGCTTGAAGATTTGTATGTTGAACTTCTTCGCTTTATTACAGTAAATTGGAAGAAACATCTAACCCAGATGAAAAATGAAACTTTGTTGAGGTACATAACTTCTTCGTGAAACACAGATCTAGCAAGTGCATCAAATGTTGCAGAACACATCACCATAGGTCTGGCAAGTGTATCAAATGTTGCAAATCGCATCAGAAACTTTTGTAGCGATAATATGTCGTTTTATCCACCCATACAGTTTATGTTACACATCTCTGGTTGCATTCACAAATGGAGTAATATTTCGCATCATTTACGAACATGACGGGCCATTCTGCAAGCGACTGTAAATGCATCACCCCCGAGGAAGAAAAAATCTTGTGGGATTTGCAGAATTCGAAACACTTGCCAAATCTGTGTTGTTGGAAGAAGCTATATACTTCAACGAAGAACTATTTTGCACTTGATCTGAAAATCCATTACAACTCACAGCAAGAAAACAAAGAAGTTCAACAAAGAAATCTCCAGGCAGCCATTCCAACCAACCAAAGCATCGAACACAGGGAGAACACCAACCAGAACATACTTGTTATTTTTTTCCCTCCTCTCTGACTTTCTCTTCTATAATAGAGTTTTTTTTTACTCAAAGCTCACGTCACATAAAACCAGTCTCTCTTATGGGCTCAATCGCATCTCTAAATTGTCTTACATGTCCATGACTAGGAACATTAGAACGAAGGCACCCTAAAGAGAAACTCTTTGATGATAGAGAGAAATTGAAATAAGCATTTAAAGGCAACATTGGATGATCTTCTGTAGATTTTGTGTTAATTAGTTTTAATGATAGATGTTCTCGATATTTTCTCTTATTAATGCCAATCTTTTCTAATATGTACACTGAATAATGACTAATAACACGTATTAAAATTCTCATATCCGAGCAGATTCTCAAATCTCACATCTAAGATATGAACAATATTAAAGAGGGACATGATGTGAAGGCTTCTGTGGGCGACAGGTTTGTGGACTATGTTGAAGCTTTTAAGAAAACAAAAAGAGCGCAAACAGGAAAAAAAAGAAAAAAAAGATTTTTGCAAATTCAAAATGGAGGCAAAAGAAATTACCAGATCCAATAATATTCTCTTGTCTATTCATTTTAATGGGATATGTCCTCGACCTTTCCAGTTATTAAAGCCCATTTTTTCATACCTGTCTGGTCGGTTTTGACTTTTGAAATCATAATTAATGTCTATTGGGAAGGGCGGAAGGTAGCGGGGATGGAGAGGAGTGACAAATTGTTTTAAATTTTCTAAACCCGAAAAATCGTTAACCCGCTAAACTGAGACAGAAACACAGTTTACAAGAGAAAAAAAAAAGGAAGAGGACAACTATATCGCTCACACAACAAAACCTACTCTCATAACTATGAAACCATAGTAACACATAATCCATAGAAAAAACATTGCCAGCTATGAAATATAGTTTGAGTCCGACACAGTTCCAATCACGATTGCAGAAACCCAAACATGCAAACTGCAACAACATGAACAACCAAGCAAGAACAACAACAACATGCAAATAATAAATCAATGGAGATGCAAAAAACAAGCATAAACCAATAAACCAACAATGCCACTGAAACATATAAATTTAAAAAATAGAAAAAAAACGTATTGTAACAAGCCTCTTAAGCAAGTATTCAATGCTACCAAGCCTGTTAGGTGAACATTTAAGTCTGTCAGAAATGCTCTCTAAACATGTAACAAAAATATGCAATGTGGCAGATCTCTGACGTATCCCGAAAAATTATTGTATTTTTTTGTAACAATAGTCTGAACACCAGAGAATGTATTGGAAGGCCAAACTTTTGATATGCCACCATATCAAACATTTCCATAAATTTACCTAGCATAAAATGCTAAACCAAACATTTGGATTAATGCTAGCATTAATCTACCTTCGACGAATGCATAACAAAATATATGATTAAAAAAGACCATATACGATCAAATACTTTGGATATGCCAACATATATAACATTGGGAATAGTGAAGCCGACAATAAGACCTCGAATCCCTTGTCCAATCAGATCATGACAAATATGGTACTTTTTTAATATAAAAATCAATGTTTTCAATTCCTCGGTTCCAACAATAGATAATATGAAAATATTTGTTGTCAAAGGACAAAGTAATATGAAGTCAACGATTTATCAATCGCTATATTCCCTTTATGCCTACGACAGGGACCAATAAAGTATAATCTTAATATTTGTTTTTTTTTAATTTTTTTTTTTTTTTAATTTAATATTTGATTTTCTTAATTAAATTTATTTATTTATTTTTAAAATTTTAATATTTGATTTTTTTTAATTTTAATTTATTTGTTTATTTAAAAAAAATGAAATTCAAAAGAGAAGGTTAACTCTTGTTAGACTTATATGAAAGTATAAGAAGTTTAAATTGCATGAAAACTAATGGGAAAGAAATTTTAATTTTAAAAAGAATTTGGGAATGTGAATAATATTAAAAAATTATTATAATTATAATTATTTTAAAATATAATTTTTAAATAAAATATATGATTTTAAAATGATGATGATGATGATGATGATGATTAACATCCACTAAGACCTAATTGGTCTATCAGACCTTAAGAGGGTAAGTGATTACTTGTGATTCTTTAGAATTTTGTTTCTGTGCTCGAATATAATTTTTAAATAAAAATATATGATTTTAAAAGATGATGATGGATGATGATGATGATTAACATCCACTAAGACCCAATTGGTCTATATGACCTTAAGAGGGTAAGCAGATTTTGTGATTCTTTAGAATTTGAGCCTGTACTGAAAAGCATTAAGAGAAGTCAAGATCACCATATTTTTGTTGAGTTAAGAGGTTAGGAAGGTTGGTAGTGATCAATATTTTGAAAATAAAACCTAATATGGCAGAATGGACAACTATATGCTTTTAGTCTTCAGTCCTTTCTAGGTACAAAGCAGGACACACATTAATTTCCCATGGTGTTTTAGAATTGACCAAAGCCCACACAATGCAGGAGCTTGTGAGAATTTGTTCTTATCTTAGCAATGCTTATTTTTCTTTACATTTGGCAAAACAGATAAATAATTTTGATGCTATAGATTAGGGTTGATTACATTTTTGTAATACCTTAATTTTATTTTTTCCTCTAACTTTTTTATCACACCACACTTTCTCATTAAATTTTGATTTGACGCTTTTTAATAGTATCTTTATTCCAAAAAAATGGTTTCTTCCATGAATCAATGGTTTAGCCAAGACTATGCATCTTTATTCCATTCTCGCTGAGTCGATGGTGGTTATGACTTTTGATTTTGAAGCAATTTTAGGTAGCCTCTGTCTCCGTTGTTTAACTTGTTCTTATACATTAGGTATCTAGTCATAGCCATGCTCTCAATGGGGGAGAGGCTTGTTTCTATGAGGAGGATGGGATAGGGCGTATTTCCTTTAATTTTGAGATTATATGTTATAAAATTCTTTTGTATTTTCTCTATATTTCTCCAAGATTCACGAGAGATATTACAGCCCTAGACTTCACATCCATAAAGATAATAGGTGTAACAAGACTCTCAAAGAGGAGTTTCTTCTTATCCCAACTCCAAATATCAGTTGATTTACAATTATTTTCAAGCCCATAATAAGCTTTCCATCCCTCAATAATCCTTTTCTCAATGCTATAATTCCAATTGAGCTTGTGGTGAATATCAATTCCAAGATATTTGTATGAATTAACTTCCTCCAAGTTGTTGTTTTCATATACAAAAGTATCATAAGGGATCTTATTGGATTTAATAATCATGACCTTAGTCTTATCAGTATTAAGAGTCATACCCATATTGGAGCAAAAATCCTTGAGGATTCTTAGTTTCTTTTCAAGATCACGCGGACTCCTTGCCATAAGAACGATATCATCAGCATAAAGAAGAAGATTGATGACTATACCAGTGAAAGTAGGCATGACACAACCTGCTTTTTCCAAGCATTCTTTTAACTTATCAATGTATATGTCAAAAAGGGTAGGGGAGAAGGGACAACCTTATTGGACTCCAATATTGCAGTTAATCTCTTTTGACCAGCCCTCAGTGTTTTTAAACTTAGTAATAATGTTCTCATACATCCTTATTGCAACAACCCTCAACTCAAGAGGTACTTTTATCTCTTCCAACCTATTCCAAAGGTTTTTCCTAGGAACCATGTCAAAAGCTTTTCTAAAGTCAACAAAACAACAAAAGAGATTGGTTTTAGTATTGTGAAACTCCTCTGCAGTGATCCTAAAGATAACAAGATGGTCCACAGTTAAATGATATCTCCTAAACCCGTCTTGGCCTTTAGCTCTTTTACCGTGACTTTCTAGCCAAATGCTAATCTTTTTTTCCAAAATAATTCCATAAAGCTTGGCTAAAATCGGGCTAATCATAGTGGTCCTATAATTAGAGGGAATGTTTTTATCCTCATTTTTAAAAATAGGAACAATGAGGCTTTGCGTCCAGGGTTTAGGGAAGCCCTGTTTGACTACTAAATTGAAGAGCTTGTGTATGTGAGGGATAAGGATTGGCCCTCCAATTTTAAAAATTTCAGCTTGGTAGCCTTCAATGTCCTTAGCTTTCCCATTTACAAGCCTCTTAACCCCGAACTCTATGTCATCTAAAGAAAAAACTTGTTCCTTTGTAGGGACAATAGGAATGGTGTCCATTGCATTAGAGAACTACTAAAGACTTTTAAGGTAGGAATTCCAGTCCGTTAAGGGAATCCTATTATTTTCTTTAGTATTGCGTTTTAGAATTTGGCTCCAGAACTTCTTAGGATCCAACTTGTATAGTTGTGAAAGTTTCTCTTGCATTTTATTGGTATAGTATTTTTTTTTTCCTTTTAATTAGGGCTTTGTACGTATTGATCCTATCGAGTTTTAGGGGTTCATTAGAAGCATCCCTAATGGATTTCCTAGCAATATTACATTCTTTATCATACCAAGGGTTGGTTGTTCTATTATTCTTTTTATGGGACACCTCGAAAGAGAACTTATTAATATAATTGGAAAGGGTAGTTGTAAAATTATGATAGAGTTCTTCAATGTTGTCCTTATAAGTTAGGAGGTTTAATTTACTATTTAAATACTTTAAGAAAATGTCAACTTTACTTTTGTCAAAGCGCAAATTCCTTTGATTATCAGAATTCTCTTCAATGGTGCTCCTATGCATGGAAAATTTTAGAGTCAGGGTTAAAGGTTTATGATCAGAGTCAGGCTCATGGTCATTTAAAAGGTCAAAAGTTGTTATTTGGTTGGAAATGTGGATATCACATATCACATAATCTACAACACTACTACCTAGCCCATGAATATAGGTCATTTGGTTGGAGTTTAGCCACTTCATTACTCCATTGCAAATTATATATCTTAAATTAAAAGATATATAATTTTAAAATAAAAGTAAAGTAACAAAGTACTGATTTTTTTAAATTCAGTTTTAATGAAATTTAGATATTAAAATTTCTTATAATTTTATTCAAATTAAAATCTCTTATATTTTTATTAAAATTAAAATTTTTTATTTAAACTTTCTTTAGGTTTAATTTTCGTTATTTTTTTCCCAATTTAAATTCTAATTATTTTTCCAATTCATTATATATTTATTATTTTGTTACGTAAATATTATTTAAATTTAAATTCTAATTAATTTTTCAATTCATTATATTATTATTATGTTACATAAATATTTAATTTAAAAGTATATTTTTTTCCACATATATTTAAATATATTAACTTGTTTTATTTTATATAAAAATATTTTAAAAATAAACATAACAATGAAATTTTTTTAAAACCCAACATCATAATAGTAATGTTTTTAAGGTATAATATTGGTTGAAAAATTGAAAATTTTACTTTATCAAAACATGTATTCCAAAAAAATACTAGCATACATCCGAAGTTGGAGAAAGGGAACGCCGAAAAAAACTAACATGTGTTTTTTTGGCAATGTTAATTTTACCAATGTGCACCATTCTACTATCTTTGCTTAATTCTTGGGGATTTGGTGAGAGTATTGAAATGCTTAAATCGTAGGAAATCAAAATCATTCATTCAAATGACTCATTAGTCTATTAAAGATGCAGAGCAACAACAAACAACTTGTTATTTGCTCATAAATGAAATCAAAACCCGATTGAATATTTCACTTATCATGCATTCATAGTAGGTCGCTATACAACTACACCAAGCATGTTTTTAAGTTATTCAAATTTGTCTCTACTCAAAGATTTGTGAAGAATATTAGTCATTTAATGCTAAGTGGCACACGAGATTATCTTGATATCCTCATCTTGCACCAACTCTCTGATGTGACGTTGATGAATTTTCTTGGGTTTAGACATAGATGGGATCTTGATAACGGAAGCATTTTAGGAATCCTTGGGATTGTTTTGGTTATCTTTCCAAGTCTTATGATAGACTTCTTTCCAAAAGAAAATGGAAAGAATTGTGGGTTCCAGAATAGTTGGTTCTCATGGAGGGACAATTCCAATAGGTTCAGTCTCAATAATAAGCATAACCCACCTACCCAAAAATAATTAATGTAATTGATTCATCTTACAACCCAGTAAGTATTACTGTGAAATTGAATTCTAAATGGTTGATCGTCGATAATGAAGAAGAATCCCTCTGCCTATAAAGTCACAATGCTTGGGTGGTAGGATTTTCTTCAAATTGGTTGGATACATATATTTAAATCCAGCAAGTTACATAGAGGAAAGAAAGTCTGCCATAGGCTACTCATTTAGCATGGGAGTAAGAGTAATTTTGACGATTAGTCATAAGAAACTAACAATCATATAGTCCGCCCACAAAACAAAATAAAAAGCAATAGTCCATACAACATGTGAAGCAATATGGGTAAAGAGGGTTTTAGCTATTATGGATCTTCAAGAGATCCAATCCACACCCCTTTATTATGATAACTAGAGTTTGATTAAACTAAAGAATATGATGTTCTATGCAAGAACCAAGTTTATTAAAATACGGTGTCTCTTCATCCAGATGGAGATGCAAAACAAAGATATTGATGTCTTTACCCTGGAACAAGATCAACATGCAATCGTCTTCATGAAATCATGGAGAGGGAGAAGTTTTAGAGAAATGTCTATGTAAAGAAAATAACAAAAGCATTAAAAGGGGTGTTAAAGGTGTAATCCCATTTCAGTTGGGCAACCTACTTTTCTATACTTAGCAACAAGGTCAAATTTCGGAGTGTTTGACAAATCTGAGGGATGCGATCTATTTTTGGGTTAGCATATTTTTGGTTCAAGGATAAAACTTATCCTTGGTTGTGCACTTCTAGGGGGTAATTGTGGATAAATATGTATTGCATACGCAATTCATATTGTACAAGTTTTGAGGAATTTCTCGTTTTCTAGAGTGTGCTCTAATAAATGTAGCAAATTTGAATTTGGCTATATGATGTTCTTGCCCTTTTACAGATTTGTTGCTAGATTGTAGATTCTTGTTTTTATCCTTTACAGTTTCTAACTCAATAATCCTTGTCGCTGTCATCCAAGGACATGACACTTTAACCCTAAAAAAATCCCTATGACTTTTGCTTGGCTGCAAAAATGGATAACACCCTTATTAAGACAAATGGATCTCTCAGGGAAACTTGCAACAGGATTTTCCTCATATACATAGAAAACCTAGAGTCTAATGCTAATCAATTAATAAGAAATGATGAGATTCAATCACTTATCTAAGAGAAAACTCAGGCCCAACAACTTCTATTTTTTGCATTTGAACTTGACGAAGAGTGCACCTTATTTGAAACATTTCAATTTCAGTGTTTAAATAGAGCCCAAAGTTAGGGAAGAGTTAACTCTAATAGTTTCATGTAAGCGAACATGGGAATAGTTTCAGATATACGTGTTTCTGCCTTCTCTGTTTAGATGACTGAATATATGAAAATTAGGTTGATAGTTGGAGCCAAAACTCTATCTAAGCTTGGAGCCAAAACTCTGCTAGGCACAGTCAAGGGATGTGACAACCTTTTTTTTTTTTCAAATCCTACTCTTGAAATTCATCTGTACAATTGACAATTGACAATTTTAAGAGATAAATTTGTCTTTCATTATGGTGAGAGTAAAAATTATTTCAATTAGGAATTCCTGTCTTTTTTGAATTTCTATAATCTATTGTATAGCAACAGGGATATAGACAGGCATGTTGATGGAGAAACATAGCAAAAATGAAACATAGATTTGAATTATGATGGTTGATTAACATGATGGACTTGGGATTCATGGCTAAAATACTTACGTGGCAACTCTACATGGAGTTGCCTCTTCTTCCACGCATGCAAGCAGAGCATAGAGAACTTCATTCATGATGATTTCCAGGCAGCTATGAAGTTTCCTTTTAAAAACTGGTTATTATGCAGCTGAGCAAAGATTCTCGTGTAATGCTGTAGCTTTTTGGTCATCGTTGTCCCTTATTTGTGATTGAAAGCCAATTATAGTGTAGTCGATTCTTTGGCTTCTTTGAGTTGAAGGAGCTGACATTCTAGCTGGGCAGTGGTACAATCCTGCCGAGCGTTAAAATTCACGAACCTTTTGTGGGTATCAATGGGATTCGGCTTCTGCTGCCCTTTTTCTGCAGGTGCTTTAGGTACATTTTTATTGCGCAGCTTGTGAAAACTGCAATTTTGGTGGTTGCCATATCTTTTCCACACAAGAAATTTCTAAATGATTTCTATTTTCTTAAGTGTATCATTCTTTAACTGAGAATGATCCTTTTCCTCCGGATTTGAACATAATATACTCTCCCTTCTTTTGCCAAAATTTTCCTGCACTTTGATAGGTTATTCCTTAGGATTGTCAACCTGTTGTGTTCCTTCCGATCCAATAAATTGCTTCATTTCCTCATTAACATACTCCGGAGAAGGATTGTCCTTCAGAGGTGCATGAAGAATTTCACGGATAACACCAGAGCAAAATGCATATGCTCATCTTTACAGAAAATGTTCACTTGCAGCTGATCTGTCGTTATAGGGTGTCGAATTTGAAAATTGAAAGCAGCACAAAATTGTTGGATTTCTCATAACACTGAATTGCTCAAGTAAATCTTTACCATTGTGTTTGGTTATATGGTTGCAAAGGGATCATCACATATTTTGTGAATTTGATGTGCAAAGACATTACATAACTACATTTATTGATGCATATATCTGATGCTGGCAATTCACAGCTATTGGAATTCAATCTTTTATGGCGGACTTTTGTTATGAATTTCAGGCCAAGTAACATTTAAACCATTATTTCATTATCACATATTTTGTAAATTTGATGTGCAAAGCCATTACAGAACTACATTTATTGATGTGTATATCTGATGCTGGCAATTCATAGCAATTGGAATTCAATCTTTTATGGCAGACTTTTGTTATGAATTTCAGGCCAAGTAACATTTAAACCATTATTTCATTATCAAAATCCACAACATCGGCTTTCTGGAGTTCTATTGTGTGACTCATTTGTAGGTCAACTATTATAGTCAACATCACTGAAAGTATTGTTTTGCTTTAATTTCCAATCCAAGCGCTTAACATTATTGGAAATAGCTGAACTGCTATAGTCAACATCACTGAAAGTATTGTTTTGTTTGAAGTTTCCGATCCGACGCGTAACATTAATTCCCAAATGCGTTGTTTTCTCTTAGAATCATCTAAGATTGAATTGGTCTAATGGATTGCGGCATCTCTGCTTGCTGAACTACCTGGCTGGAAGATTTTAAAGTTTGGTTCACGTGGCATCGTATGCCATGTATTCAAAAGGTGTGAAAATTTGTATTTTATTACATGAAAATGATTATTGCTTTCTAGAAAAAAAATAGAGAATATGGATGTTCATTGGGATAGAGTGCATGTTTTTGATATATGGCTTTTGAATGCCAACTGTGCCACATGTTGTTTTTGCATAGATTGGTGCTTGTTATTATTTTTAGATAGATGCTTCCAATCAACAAGAGTAAGTGGACTTGTGAAACCACTGTTGACATAAATATGAAGTATTTATTTGTTTATGTCAACCAAGGATCTTGCTTTCAGAGAAGAAAGTAGCTAGGAGGAATTTATTTGTGTTGGTCTAAGTAGTTAGGGATAAAATGGTAGTTTTGATAAGATATGGTAAGAATTTTACCTGGTTTTCATTGTGTAAGAGTTGAAGCCACTCTCCAAGCTTTAGACGGTAAGAATTTTGAGTGAAAAGAACTTAAACTTTCTAACATCCTGTGTAAATCTTTTTCAATCAATCTATATTACGTGTTCATTTTTATTAGGAGCCTAATATGGAATGTTTGTTGTACACTAAAAGTGTCTCTATCTACAAAATTCCATCTTGATTGAAAACTGTCGATCAAGAGTTGGATTTTACCCTAAACTTTGTACCAAACCCTATTTAAATCCAAACTTTGTGCCAAACCCTATTTAAATCCAAACTTTGTACCAAACTTTGTATTCTTAAGAAAACTGTCGATCAAGAGTTTGATTTTACCCCAAACTAACCAATGACAGTTTTCTTAAATCCATTTTTTTTGTACCATTAGTTGCATTGGAATGACTTTTACAATACTCCATGCACTTCTGCAATTTCAATTTAGCTCCCTCGGGGTCACATTTCATGATCTTAGAATTTTGCATTTAACACACAAACATCCCAAATGGTGGGTACTATCATAAGTACACACTGCACAGTAAAGGGTAACACACAAAGAAACAATAGAATGCTAGTATCATATTGATTTTAATGATGTTATAAGTTAATCTTTTCTATGAGTTCAACTTGGCCTACTTTCAATCTATGGTTTTTCAACATTATGGTCTCAAAATTTGATATGTTTTATGTTTAATATAGGTCAGGTATTTATGGTTGTTGATTTTAACATGGGCTTATAATATGAAAATATAGGCCAAACATTTATGGTTGTTGATTTTGACATGGGCTTATAATATGAAAGGCATAGTTGTTTGTTTGACAATGCTATCACCACAAGATGTCTAAAGCTCTTTGTGAGTTGTTGCCTGTGAGTACTATACAAAGTCCTGGCTGACAATATGAATAGTTTATACCCTCGGCAGGCCAAGCTAAATGAACTAAAGCACATTATGGTTGATCGTTTGGTGTATTGTTCGATAATATTACATGAGTGTCTACAATTTCTTCACAAGCAAATATTTTTTCAAAACAATTGTAAAAGCCTATATGCTAGCATCTACTTGCTCTGATACTGACAGGCTAGACTGGAAAGGCACCAGAGATCTATTAACAATAGTTGAAGTCCTATGCACAACAAAATGACTTGTTGCAAAGACATAAAAAAATTAAGCCATCAGTAAATATGTATCCTCTTTGCAAGCACTTCAGGAATCATACACAACCAAAAAGGTTTTCCATTTATAAACTCGTTTTCAATATCTCCAAATTCCTAAAACCTGTAGTATGTTTTGGCATGCAATCGAGCAGTACAAGCAAATCACCAAAAGCTCATAACATCCCCTCTGTACCAAATCCCAACTTTTGTCCATTAGATGAAAGCCACACCTGATATTCCATAAATATATGTGACTTTGCTTCTTTTATTTGTAGTGCTTCACTACTATAAATGGACAGAATTTTCGACACCCTATTGCCATACCCCCGACGTTTGACGTCGCTCAACCGCCGCTTATGAGGGCTCAACAGGCGTCGGAAAATCTCTCATGGTTTTTTCGACGTTGGACTATCGTCGGTATTTCAACTCCCCTAATGTTTGACGACCGACGGTCTTTAAAAATTTAATTTCAAAGGACAACCGAAAAACTACCAATGACGTCCGTTGGTCTACCGACGAATATTTCGATGCTAACCCATCGATGTGACCGACGCTATCCTGCCGATGCGACTGACGAGCGTGTTGTAGTTCCAATGCTTTGTTGGGAGTGTTTCCCATCGGAAGTCCGACCTGTAGTAGTCGGAAGACCGACGGACCTGAATATTTGAAAAAAAAAAAGTTGTTGAAAAGAGGCAAGGCATTATTTTTCTCAAGTTCATAAAAGACACAGAAGGTTTCTTCAACACTGACTAGCCCATTCCGGTTGCCAAATTCTACAAGATCCCAGAGAAAATCATCGGCTGGCTCAAGCTCCAGCAAAGGTAGAGATGGATTGGTTGTTTCAATTGGAAATGGGGCAAAGAAATGGCATGGAATTTATCGAAAGATGATTCTATCAAGTAATAGGGCAAATAAATGGCATGGAATTTATCAACATTAGTCCCTCATGGCCGCATAAATGTATTGTTCATGTTCATACCAAACCAAAATGTATTCACTTGTAGCACCTATGGGATTCAAAAAATGGGTTTAGTAACTCTTATCATCTAGTCATACCATTTGTTGAAAGTGGCCTCATTGAATGTAAAATTCTTAGTGTCCTTCCAACTCTTCCAAGCATCAAATTGCAATGAAAGAATTTGTTGATTGGGCATGGGATGAAGTTATCTTCCCTACAAGGGATTCCATTTCCACATCCCAAAAGCAACCAATGGATACCCAAAGATGAATTAGGTGGATTATGTGTGGGGATTAGCACATGCCTGAAAGACTTCATCTATTAATAACATCAACCATTTCAATTTAGTTCCCTGCACACATAATTTAGTGACAAATTGGGCATCCAGGTTGAATTATTCCTTGGTGTAATTACACATGAGATGGATTGCAATCAACTAGCAAGAAAAATGGCCCTCGGGGTTAATAATCAATGAAATGGTGGCACCACAATCTCCCCTATATGTACCATACTTGTGATATAGGCTAGGTTCATCCTTATTTCGACCATGCTTCCTCATAACTTGAAATGCATGGGAGACATATTCCCCCTCCATAGACAACCTTGTTAAAATGTGTACATCCTGCACATGTATAGGGTATTCCCATTCAATCCATATGTAATGCCAAATACTAACAAGTCATGCAACACCACAAAATTATATTTACAAAGAGGTTCAAACATAGGCTTCCAAACTATGGCAATGTCACTAGACTCAAATGGAATGTAATCAAGATAGGCTTCATGTCTAGGAACAAGTAATCATCAATGATTTTTTTGTTGACCAGTCTCATTTTCTCAACCTTCCAATGCAAATCCTATAAAAATTCAACTCTCAAATCATAGAAATCTATTGGAACTGCTTCTTTTTTTCACAATGTAGCTTTCAAAGCCAAAACCCTTCTTGTCAATGCCTTAAAAATCTAATAAAAATAAAACTATATTTTATCACTCTAAAATCTACAAACTCTCGTCAATGCCTTACCCTTCTTGTCAATGCATTACCATTCAACTTTTTCCAAGAAAAATCTATTATACCAAGCAACATTCTTCAGAAAGATCCTCTTCTAATTTCTCAGGCAAAAAATCAGTTGGTTTTGGTTGGAGAATTCCCTTGTCTTGTATAGGTCTCAGCCATGGACACTGTTAAGCCCTAATATTGGCTCATTACCCATTAATTAGGGCATATTATATTAGTAATGTTATTTATGTCGGCTTTAGGCCGTTAGTTGTAATTATACCTCATAGTCTCCTATATATACCAAGGAGACATTTTCATTTTGAATCATCTTGTACGTGAACATTTAAGTGGGGTAAAAGGAGGTTTCCTCCTCAAATAGGATTATTATCTGAAATTATCTATTTTTCAAGGCGTTGAGTACTTTTCCTGAGGTTTTTCTATGCTATATTGATGTTTGGTTCTTAACATATGGTATCAGAGCTCAAGGTCTTAGGGTTTCTCTGCTACATCTAAGACACCGTGGAATTTTCGCTATAACGTTTTTTCTACAACGTTTCAGAAGGGATGACTTGGAGGCTATTTAGTAGACAGATCAAGGTACGTTGGGTTCAAAATTCATCTCCTGAGGCCTTATAATTTCATAGATAAAGCTTATACAAGATAGGGTTCTGGAATCATCCTGAAATGAGTCATTGTGGAATTTTCGCTATAAAATGTTTTATGTAACGTTTCAGACCCTGAACTCTGGAGGCCATTTACAAAAATTAGTAAGGTATCTGTGGTAAAACTTTTAGATTCTGGGTCATCTTAAATTTGTAGAAACACCTTGTGTAAGATAGGGTATCTAACTAGTCCTATTGACTAGTCTCATGAAAGTGTTCCAGGTAAAACAATCATAACTTCTTGCTAGAGTATCCAAATTGAGTGGGACTAGTTTCATTGGATCATGGAAAGTCTTTATTGTTTTGGGTACAAGTTTCAGAATTTGATATCAATTATTTTTTGTGGGCCATGCTATACAAGTGAGATCTCCTGAAAAGGCCAAACATCGGCAAGTAGTGAGGAAGTTACCATAAATTCCACTTGGTACATCCAATTTTGATCAGACCTATGGCATTGCAGAGAAGTAATATCAGAGAACTGCCTGAAAGAAGGTTTCATACCCATAAGGGCCGAAACTTGGGTGATAGAACAAAATAAATATTGTCTAGCAGAACTGCCTCAAAATCTTGGCCAACATGCCACCAAAAAAGGGACCTTCTACACCAAATAAGCCTCCAGAAAATCCCAATTGGACTCTTGATGAAGGTGAAGAAATGCGTAGGGACATAAATGAACTACAAAATAATATGGATTCAATGGAAGCTAAGTTGATGGATTCTATGGAAGCTAAGTTGGATACTAAGATGGATTCAATGGAAGCTAAGTTGATGGAAGTATTGAAAAATTTCGTAACAGAGAAGATACCCGAAAGTGAAAATGCATCCCATGAAATTCATGATGAGGACACAAGGAAGGTGAATCAAGAATGGAGAAACTCCAACTTGGGTTTGAAGACCAACCACATTCCTAAGATTGATATGAGGAAGTTTGATGGCAAGGAC
>SNQJ01S0003856.1:329596-341813 GCA_010110895.2 Picea sitchensis
GATCTATTCGATTCTTGAAATGCAATAGACCAAACCATACAATATATTTTACCACATAAGCTTCAAAGCTTCACCATAACCAAGTAACATAATCAAATGACATAATAGAACTAGGGAAAGAGATCAAGTCACATATAAGCATGAAAAAATTAGCATGTTCACAGATGATATAAAATCTACATAAACGTATAAGGTTATAAAATATTAGAGACAAAAGAAAAAAAAAATATTTCACTAACCTTCAAAGTCTAAAATCCTCTTGCACGCCTTGAACAATGATAAAAAAACTAAGCTCTGTAAATCAAAGATCATTTCGATCTCTTAATCAACAAGCAAACCTTCACATAAAAGTGAAGATTAGCAAAGCTATAACACATAAAATATGTCGCAACTATAAAAAATTAGTCGAAATTCGGTTCGAATTAACTAATTTATAGATTCATCATCATCGGAATTCTGACGACTATAACCCTAAATTAAGGTTGACCATTTTGAAGTCAATGAACGTTATGTTGGCCTACAAACAACTATATTAAAGTGTCAAAAATGGGCGTCGTACTTCCGACGACCTTAGAACACGTCGGAAATCCGACGTTATCGGGACTAATTTAAAAAAAAAACAGTAAAATTTCATTTTTTAAAATTTTTTTTGACAAAAAAATTGATTTTATCACAATCGTCATAATAGTTCGTCGATTTTTTAGCCTATATGTAATAGTTCTTGTTTACTTGAA
This sequence comes from Picea sitchensis, assembly GCA_010110895.2. Lineage (NCBI taxonomy): Eukaryota > Viridiplantae > Streptophyta > Pinopsida > Pinales > Pinaceae > Picea > Picea sitchensis. The sequence continues at coordinate 330,331 of SNQJ01S0003856.1, forward strand.
ATGTTGTAATTTAGTTATATTATAGTAGTGACATATGTACTGAAAACCATTAATGCAATTTTGCAATGATGGCCAAAATAACTCACTTCGACACCTAAATGTAGAATTATGCATGGGATGGGGCATTCTGGCTTCCTTTGGATCTCAACTTCTATAAGATAGAAAGGGTTTGCATGAGGCAAAGCGGAGAATTGAGTTTGCTGCGTAAGTTTGTAGCAATAGCAAAAACAAAAGGCGGTACTTTTGATTTATCCTTTAGGCCATAAAATGGCTTCACTTCTTTCATAGTTAGTCCTCTCAACACTATAGTCCCCAAAAAATCTTTGTAGGATGCATCTCACTAGTGCAGTCCCAAATTATTAAAGTAGAACCAAACCCAACAGAACAAATTCCTAACATTTTGTTGATCAAAATAATGCCTAAATTTCAGAAGCTCAGTAAATGCATCATCCAGCCTGCCATGCTGAAATAGATCAATTCCTCCTTTGTACAATATCAAATACAAAGAAAAATCCCCTGTTTGATCTTCTTGGCCTAATTGTCCTCTAGGTTACTGAGGAGTTTAGAGCTTATCTTATTTTTTATTTATTTTTCATGTCATTTTAAGTTTCTTTTGGGTTCATTGACTAGGATTCATTATAGATGTTACATAGTTAATAGGATCTATTCTGGGGTCATATTGGATCCATATCCATCATAGGATCTACTCACACGAAGGATCCAAAGATTCCATGAAGGATCTCCTGATGATAATTTTTTAATAAAAAACATTTTATATTAAGAATTGGGTCCATGCAGTATCCAAAAATTAATGCTAAGCAAATCAATTGACACAATCCGTAGATTTGAAAGGCTAAGAAATATACTCCAAATAGTAGGGACTAAAGGATCATTGAAGCTACAAATATTCTTCTAAATAAACTGAGTCAATGATTCAAAAAATGCAAAAGAACTGATATGTATGTGATTGAAAGGGATTTCTATTCCTTCAAAGAGTACATGCTAAGCCATCATTGTATCAAAATAGATACCCTGGTCCTACCAACACTAGTAGGGAAAGTGCATGACATCTAGATCCTATGTCTAGCTTTTCAAAATCTTGTCTTAACAGATTCAGTTTAGCTAAAAATTAAATATCTTTGAGACAAAAATCGTGAATATATCAATTTTAGTTACCCTTACTTTGTGAAATTATTCAAATGTTCAAGCATATCTCTTTCGCCACCCTGAACCTTTTGTATGGATGGAGGAGTGACTATTGTTTCATAGGCCTATAACTGAAGTAAGAAGCAGGTGGGGCCCATGGGTATTTCTTTTTAAAAGACAAAACACTAAACCCTAAATGAAAAAATTCTTAAAAGCCATTCCTAAACCTTTGTAGTAAACAGAGCACGAGTCGTAGAAAGTGGAGAATGATCATTCTGATTACTTGCTAAATGTTAAATGAAGATTTGTGACAATTTCAAGGATCCCCGAGAAGAACAATCCACCAGTACAGGTAAGGCATAAACAAACCTGTAAAAAGTTTATCTTTCCAAGTCCATACCTCCTTACCAAGTGGGCACCTTCCAAAAATATAGCCAACATCTTACAAAAGTTTCAATGAACTCTGAAACCATACAAAACTCTTCAACAATTGTAGTGTAATGAAACCAATATCCCACCAGAGAATTCACTGATATAGACAAAAAAACAGTCTTTAGAATCCAAAAATTGGTTGTTATGTCCCAATTAATAACACCCTCACCAACCCCGTGTAATTCTCTCTTTCTCGTCTAGAATCCTGCTGGGCACTATAGCCTAAGGATATTGTTGGAAACATAGAGTGACACGTCTAACAAGCAATTTTTTCTTCTTAGTTGAAAGGCTTTCAACATACCCAATTATTCTCTCGGCTTCCCGGGAGGATTCCAACATTTCCCAAAGCCTCTCTAATTGTATGCAACACTCAAAGGCCAAAATATGGGCCAAATTGTCCAATTCATGGCTTCCAATATTCAGTAGAATTTACTGGATCAAATCCTTTACATCATCTCCTTTATGTTCATCCATCGATCAATCTTCTATGTTTCTCTGGTAGCTTCTCTCGTTTTCTACATTTGTGTATCTGCTCATTTGTGGTCGTTTTTATCGAACAACTCCTCGACTACCCAATATTTTTTGATCACCAGACTTCTGGAGAGTCATGGGGAATGGGGAGGGTGGTTTCTAGGATCCCCCACGTTGCTGGAGGGGGAACGCACAGAGCTGTCTAGGGACCCTTCAGCAACATGTGTCGTGGCAGCTAGATGTTCGCCCCAATGAAAATATGGAGAAAATGGCACCAAAAAATCAATTTAAACCAGAAAAGGCACACGGTGGTCTTTGCCCTGGAAACCTCTGCAATCCCTGCCCTCGTCAAGGCCCAAGGTCATAGGATATTACTCTAATATTTCATGCAGCAACATCACATGCTCAAGCAGCTTCCTCCGCCCAATTAAATGTATCAGGCCAAACCCTAGCACCATGGCTTCCGACGACTTGCAGGGGGAAGCGCCATCCTCGTGGTTGTCACTGCAACAACTCCAGCTTGTAATGGTCACGAAGGTTCTTATCCACCATATCCAACAATCCCATCCACTGCTACAGGGCACGACAGGCGCCTTTCGAGATCCTAGAGAAGAGGATGGGGAACAACCCGAAACACGAAGAAAATGGCATGTAAGTCGACAATATTAAGAATAAGCAATAAGATCGAGTTGAGTCAGTAGCAGTGTAGAGTTGGTAAAAAGACATGTGGTAAACCAGGATGACGCGTGTTTGTGTTTGATTGATCCTGGACAGACGACGAAAACTTGAGAAAAACCTCCCCTAAAAGAACGCCTTCAGTGTAATTAAATTTCTATTTAAATATTATTAATTGTTAGAAGTTTTGAGATATTATTTTCAGTAAACGTTACCAAATTTGTATTGAATGTTAAATTTTTAATAAAAAGCCATTTTAAGAAAGTGATTTCTTTTTTCTTCTAATGTATGAATTTTTTTATGATATTTAAAATTATTTGCTTACCAACATCTTAATTTTTACTATGACTTGGAACTACATCATTGTGTAAAACTAAAACTTAGTCATTTATAATAATTTAATAGTAATGTATAAGGGGAACTTGTATTTATATTGGATACATTTGAGTTTTGAACCATTAACATGTTTTCTTATTTTAAAGTTTTATGCCAAAATCTAAAGACAATTTTAACCTATCATGTATTTACAAATAAAAAACAATATCTTATACTAATTCGTATTAAAATTTAAATTTATTATTTTAAACTTTTTATTATATTTAATTTTCATTAATTTTCCCAATTTAAATTCTAATTATTTTTCCAATTCATTATATTATTATTATTATTTTACATAAATATTTAAATTTGAATTCTAATTATTTTATATTAAATTTTATGTAATTCTAATTACATAAACAATTTCTTATACTAATTCATATTAAAATTAAAATTTCTTATATTAAACTTGTTATTATGTTTAATTTTCATTATTTTTTTCCAATTTAAAATCTAATTATTTTTTCAATTCATTATCTTATTATTATTTTGTTACATAAATATATAAATTTAAATTATAATTAATTTTTCAATTTATTATATTATTATTATGTTACATAAATATTTAATTTAAAATTATATTTTTTCCACATATATTTAAATATATTAACTTGTTTTATTTCATATAGAAATATTTTAAAAATAAATATAACAATGCAATTTTTTTAAAATTCAGTATCATAATAGTAATAGTAATGGTTTTAAGGTATAATATTGACTAATTAATTGAAAATTTCACTTCTCAAAACTGTATTCCAAAAAAAATATTAAGTTTCTATTTAAATATTATCAAAGTTTTGATATATTATTTTTAGTAAACTTTACCAAATTTGTATTGAATGTTAAATTTTTAATAAAAAACCATTTTAAGAAAGTGTTTATTTTTCTAATGTGTGAAATTTTTTATGATATTTAAAGCTATTTTCTTAGAAACATCTTAATGTCTACTATGACTTGTAACTACACTATTGTGTAAAACTAAAATTTAGTCATTTATAATAATTTAATAGTAATATATAAGGGATAACTTCTATTTATATTAGATATTTTTTTAATTTTGAATCATTAACATGTTTCCTAATTTTAAAGTTTTATGTCAAAATTTAAAATCAATTTTAACCTATCACATATTTACAAATAAAAAACAATATCTTATACTAATTCATGGAAGCACCAAGAAATAAATCATATACTTTCTTTTTAACAACAATGCATTAAACCCATACATAAATCCAATAAATAAGTGGAAAACACACTAAATTTAAAATTTAAAATTTTAATAAAATTATTTATTCACTATGAATAATGATAATAAAAATTTAGATAATGAATTTTTTTTCCTTAATTTTATTTAAGATAATTAATGCATTATAAATTATAAAGATATAATCATTTGTCCATACTATCATTTATTTTTCTTTTCAATTTATTTTTGACTTAATGAAAAAATTATAAATACATAATTTTTCTTTTTTAGTGGAAGACTATCAACCACCTCTGATCAGGTAAGTGAATCAATATCATATAACCAAGTTTTAATAAAGTTTTGTTAACAATTTCCTCACTCTTTCTTGTATTTCTTTGTACCACCATTACTATGTATTAAATATATTTAACTAGTGGGAAAAAAATTTGATCCAAAAATTTTGGTAATGAGTTAGTATTTTATTCAATTTTCTTTTGTTGAATTTTATTTACAAAGAGTAATTTCAGTATATAAGAATATATAAGAAGGGTATCCAAAATGATTTTCATCATCTATGACAAAGATTCACAATTTGTTTCTTGGTAAACATTTTAGGTATTATTTAGAACTCCTAATTTCAATACTAAACATGTAAGAGTTTGTTTCTATTTTAACAATGCTAACATTGTTATTTTACCTACTTGTTAAAAAAAAAAAAATTTCAAATTAATCTCTTTATAGTATATTAACTTTTTCTCATTATATATTTATTCTTGACAATATAATTTATTTTACATCAAGTAGTTATGATAATATTTTTGATAATATCAATATTTGGAAGAGTGACCTACTCTTAAATCCTCTAATAATATAAGGAAAGGTGTATATTTATATTTTTTTCGGTAAATTATATATATTGGGGAATCAATCAAAGATATTGATTATCATTGAGGTGCTTGATCCCATAAAAACTTCATTTAGGCCCTTAAAAGGGCCCCGAAAGTTTAGGAACCGAAAACTATTAAAATTAGTAAATTTCCAAAAGACTATTTTGAGCCAGTTGGACTAGGTGGGTGGCCACAAATATACACCTAGATCAATACTACCTCCTTAGGAATCAATGGTATCCATTGGGTTGAGTGCCGGGGGGAGAGAGAAAAGTGTTTTTTGATTGAATTTGTATCTTTATGAATTGCTTGCCTTTTTGGAGAAGTTACACTACTTAGCTTGTTGAAGGTTGTCACAAACATTTGGTTGGAAGGGTTTGACATTTTCAACTTGAGTATGGATACATGAGATGACTTTGTGAAGAAAAAATCCTTACGCTTTACTTCAATTTTCTCGACCTTCTTGTTGAATGTGAAGGTTTGGTTGAATTTGAGGTTGTAGTGGTTGTGATGTTCTTCTGTTCACCTTTTGAGCAAATTATGAAGAAGAAACTAAATTTTTTAGTGTGAGATACTACCTTGTGGAATTGTTTATGTGGAGCAGTAGTTGGAACTACCTCGGTATCTGTAGAGATGACCCCCAGAGAAACAATGACACTTCTGAGAGTCGAGACTCATAAATAACACAGCGTTTCCACATATATGGCTGGCCAAAAGAACATCAGAGACATCAGTAAGGGAAATCACATATACCTCATCCTTGAAGGGTTGGATGTTATATGAAAATAGGCCTTTCTAGTTGACATGGAGGTCTCATCCCCGGTGAAGCCACCCAATGTTTTATGGTTGCAAGTGCGGTGTTGTGGATCCCAAGCTGTTTGATGACCTTTGTTGAAGTAGGCTTCTTTTGGACTATCTTATCAACAATAAAATGCAGTGTGGTCCCCCTTCACCCACATTTGTGAATGAAAAAGGTGCTCCCCCTCTTTTGGGTCACTGTTAGTTCTTCTAGTTGGATTGTTGTGAATTGGCGACAATGGCGATTGGGGTAATGCATTGATGATCATCTTTTCCCATTTTTTTGATCAGATTTTGAATCAGGGTTGAGATCCTTGTCTTTGATCTAAACCACCAATGATTGTTTTGAGAGACATTCATGAATGTTGTGCTAGGGGATTTTTGGAAATCGTACCACTTTCCAGTATCCTTCTTAGTCTTTCCATTACCCTTCCATTCCCATGGCTTGGGTTGGTTTTGAGGAGGCTCTTTGTTAGTGTTATAGGAAAATCCCCCTGCAGACGGGTGAATATCCTCTTGGATTCTTGACCCCTATACTAAGACATAAAACATGCTAACATTATAGGAATGTCTTTATCTTCATCCTTGATAGGAATGTCTTTGTTGATTAAGGTTGGTTGTCATTTGATTTTATTATGAAGAAAGCCAGTAGCACAAAGGTTGGGTAATGGACCAAGATTGTTTGATTTAAATATGAATTGTTATTGTCTTGTCATGGTTTGATAATAAGTAGAAATGGATGAACTCCAAATTGTTATATGGGTAGGAAATCCCTCACGGAAAGATGCTTTGTGGATTGGAGTTATCTTAGAAGTATCATTAGAGAGAACCCATGCTTATATTTATGGAATAATGAGGTGAAAGTCAGTGAATTTTCATTGAAACTATATATGGATAGTGCTTGTCATGCCATTTCGGTGGTATGTGGAATGTCACATAACTTCTCATAGTTAGAGAGTTATGGCCATGAGAAGTTGGAGAACTAGGGTTTGGGCAGTAGTTAAATTTTGTTTTGATGGATAATGGTATGATTTTTGATATATTTAGGGAAATAATATTCTATATGGATGATACTTTTCATTCCATTTATGATGGTATGTGGGCGTCACATAACTCCTACTTGTTTGAGAGTTATGGCCTTGAACTTGGAGGACCCTCTTGTATCATCTAGAAGCCCCAAAGCGTCAAAGTAGTCAAAGTGGTTCAAGAGATTTTAAGAATAAATTGAATTGATGGAGTGTACTATAATTCAAATTGAATACAAAATGAATTATTTAAATAATAAAGTTTAATGGAGAAATTAGAAATTGGGTTAACCCTAAAATAAGAAAGTGGACAAAGTGACCTAGAAGATGATGACAAGGAAGCTACTTGGAGTATAAATGAGAGGCAAGGCTCTCTCATTTTGGAAACACTTGAGAATGTGAATATATATAGGTTTTTGAGTTAACCAAAGTATATCTAAGCTGTATTTCTGATGGAAGGTGAAGAATAGAAGGCCGAATTCAAGGAAGGATCAATTCTTTTGATGATGCTTTCTAAGATGTTGTTTACGAGGTCATCTCACCATTTTGCAATAGAATTATTTTTATAGAATGATTCAGACCATGAAATTGATATGCTATTGAGAAGTATCCAAGTATCTGTGTTAAAATTCATCTTGTGGGTCATTTTATTTTTGGTTACCTCCGTTGAAAATAGGGTTTGTGTCCAGTACTGAAACTAGTCAAGAAAATCAGTTGTTTTGAGTAAAAATGTCATAAATTATTCATAAAAGATAAAAATTTAGTAAGAACAAATGTGTTGGTTAGATACAGTCTATAGTATCGTAATATTTCATATCTATTCAACAAATATTTTGTATGGGTCATGCTCTACAATTAAGCTCTCTAGAATAAGCCAAGAGTCAGCAAGGTATGCATTTTGCTATAAATATTTTTATAAGAGGTTCCAAGTAGTGAAACCTAAGAGAATTGTATAAAACACCTTAAGAACATTAAGTATCATTTTGAGATATTTATTCATTATAGGTACCAAGTTATGATTATTTCAAGTTAGGGTTGTTATTAATCCAAAGAGCTAGTCATGTGAGACTAAGAAAAAGTTTGATGTAAATGCTAGTCTCTTTTGTTTAAAGTTAAGGAAAGGTTTGCGGGATGTGTTCATATACACTAGGTCTATTACGAGTTATAAATCATATTTGGATGATAGAAATTGATTAGGGGAGAAACTTTGGTTGAGGTACAAGTTGGGTACATGGTTGAGACAAGTAGTTGATGAGTTGCTTTTGAGGTACAAGTTGGGTACATGGTTGAGACAAGTAGTTGATGAGTTGGCACATACATGAGGTGTATAGTTGATGATGTTGGTACATATTGATGAGTCATAGTTGATGAGTAGTTGACACATGATTGTTACATACTTGGTACATGGTTGGTTGCACTTGTTTATTTTACAGGCTGATTACAGATTGTTTGGTACAGGTTGGTGCATGGTTGATGCACTTGTTTATTGTACAAGTTGGTGCAAGGTTGATGCACTTGTTTATGGTATAGGTTGATTAAAGGTTGATGCATGGTTGATGCATGGTTCAATTTCATTGGTACAGGTTTACAACGTTATATCTCACAGTGATAGTGTGATAGTGGTTCCATCATTCTACTTCTACTTCATTACGGTTGGACAGGGAAAGCACAATTTGTTGTAGCCACCTTCCAGTTGTAGCCAAAGAACATAGGGGTTTGTATCCTCCTTTTGGTTGTAGCTAGAGAATTGGGGAGTTGGATCTTCCCTCATGTTGTAGCCTGATAAACTAGGGGGTTGGAGCCTCCTTCCAGTTGTAGCTGGAAAACAAAGGAATTTGGTGCTTCCAATGAATGTAATTCTTCAATACATATAAGAAAAAACATTATGTGGTTTTCTCCCGATTTGGGTTTCCACGTAAAACACTGGTGTATTGTGTATGTGTGTGATTTTTCATTTCTTATTGCTCATTATTGGATAATAATTCTACATTGATATAACAATTGGATTATTTGAAGAAAAAAGATTATAATTACACTATTATTGATTCACCCCCCCTCTTAGTTATCCAATAATTGGTATCAGAGCAGGTTCCTTCATAAATTAGTTTAACCATTGAAAGGTAGATCATGGAGAGTACCAACTTGTATGAAATTGGAATACCACAGTTTGATGGACAAAAGTATGCTTTTTGGAGCATAAGGATGAAGACATATATAGAGGCACACGGATTTCAAGTTTGGCAATCAATTGTAGATGGATACTCAGCACCAACAGTTACACCAACAAATGACAAAGCAGTGAAACTCAGTGAGAATAATTCCAAAGACAAAAATGCACTTTTGAATGGTCTCAGTGATATGGTATTCACCAAAGTTGCACATTGTAAATCCGCTAAAGAAATTTGGGACAAGCTTCGAAATATGTATGAAGGAGATACAAAAGTCAAAGTAGAAAAGATTCAAACTTACAGAGGTCAGTTCGAACAACTAAAAATGAAGGAAGATGAGAATATTGAAGCCTACTTCTTAAGAGTCGATGAAATAGTGAATGCAGTAATAGGATTGGGAGAAGAAATCAAATAATATGTAATTGTTCAAAATGTACTAAGATCTCTTCCTATGAGATTTAACCCTAATATATCAGCACTAGAAGAAAGATCGGATCTAAACTCAATAAGCATAGATGAACTGCATGGAATCTTCACATCATATGAAATGAGAACTGAACAGGAAAATCCAGATCTAAAAGAAGCAGCCTTCAAAGCATCCAAAAGATCAAAGAAAAATAAAAAGGAACAAGAAGAATATAGTAGCAGTAGTGATGATTCATCCAACCTTGGAGGAGGTTGGATGGATCATCTTTCCAACACATCTAAGTCTTTTCTTATCAATAATTGTTTGTAACATCCAAGCTTTAACAATCATGTGGAAAATAGTGCATTCTAGGTACTCAATAATTATGGTGTGTTATTTTGCATGTTGAATTAGAATGTATTCTTTTTTCTATAAGGATTTCTATAACGACTTTTTATTTACACATGTGAGTATTTAAAACTTCTATCTCCTTAGTAAAAACCACAGTTTTTTCTCCTACCATGGGTGATGTTTCATGTATTATTTTAAATATCTATAAGTTAATATGAGTATCATGCATTTTCAAATTATGTTTTGAATCAATCTCCATAACATTTAGTAACTCATCCAGAGGACTATAACCATCATCTTCCACTTCATCACCCCCCACCTCCCTGAGAAGGAATATATTCTAGCTATGTGGCTTTCCTAATCATTAATAACTTTATGTAATTCAACTTCTTATGATTTTCCAGGAATGTCTTCTAGCTATGTGGCTTTCCTAATCATTAATAACTTTATGTAATTCAACTTCTTATGTTTTTTCTTTGTAACTTAAAGTGATGTGTGATTGTTTACAACATTAATATTTAGAAAATGATTTATGATCAGCTAGATAAGGTTTTAAAGGCTCAATTTATTTTTTTAGGTTCCAATTCCCATATGGTAGAAAATAAGGTTTTAAAGGCTCAATTTATTTCTTTAGGTTCCAATTCCCATATGTCTACCATATGGATTCTTTAAACAACTTGGCTAGACTTTATACTTCTTTCTTCCTCCTAAAGGTAATAATATCATGCGTAGATGATAAAGAATTAAAGGATTCTTATTACCCAAGACATGGAGATTTTCCTCCCTAAATCCTACCATTTTAGTTCCAAAATTCTTATTGGTAGTCACTTTTGTGTTATTATTTTATCTTATCCAATCATATCCCCATATATTTCTATAAACTCATGTTCAATTCCACTTTGATTTTTATCCCACTCTTTATGAGCAATATTCTAAACTTGAATATACATGGAAGTCAAATCCTCATTCATTGTTATGTCTTTAACCTCTACATTGATCCTCCATTTCTTCAAGTTACTTGTAAATTGAAAATGATAGGTCAACATAAGTGGATTTTCATTTTGATAGAGGTATGATAATATTACTATTTCAATGAGCTCGAAGTCCACACCAAACATCTTATCCATGGTTTCCTTACCATATTTCTTTGGGTTTGTCTTAATTCTAGATTCCATTCTTAATGAAGCAGTTAATACTAACCAAGGCATGGTTAAAAGAGGGTGTTTTTTTCTTGTTTTGATCTAATATTCCATCCCCCAACTTAATCTTAGGTAGTCCTTCCCTCAAAATTATGTGTTTGTAGGAGGTGTGGTGAAAATCAACCTAGAGTTAAAATCAAACATGTAATCAGTGAGATCATTCTTCTTAGCTCGTGGACATAGAAAGACTAGATTGGAAATCCTCAAGATTGTAGTATCTTGGTGGCCCTCAACCTGAATTCAAGAAAAAATATTTATCACAGGGTGATCCAAAAACCCCATCTCTTAATCCAAGACCGATGGTATCCACTCTCTCCTAGCTTCATCAAGCTCAATTTCGATGGTGCATTAAAAGGAAACA
>SNQJ01S0003856.1:351831-365260 GCA_010110895.2 Picea sitchensis
AAATACTAATGTTGTAAACATTCATACATCAATTGAAGTTACAAACAAAAATCATAGAAATTTTAATTAGATAAAGTTATTAATAATGAGGAGGAAAGCCACATAGCTAGAAGACATTCCTTTTGAGGGAGGTGGGGGGTGATGAAGTGGAAGATGATGGCTATATAATCCTTTGGATGAGTTACTAAATGTTATGGAGATTGATTCAAAACATAATTTGAAAATGCATGATACTCATATTAACTTATAAATATTTAAAATAATATATGAAACATCACCCATGGTAGGAGACAAACCTGTAGTTTTTAATAAGGAGATAAAAGTTTTAAATACTCACATGTGTAAATAAAAAGTCACAATAGAAATCCTTCTAGAAAAAAAAATACATTCTAATTCAACATGCAAAATAACACACCATACTTCTTGACTACCTAGAATGCACTATTTTCCACATGATTGTTGAAGCTTAGATGTTACAAACAATTATTAATAAGAAAAGGCTTAGATGTGTAGGCAAGATGATTCATCCAACCTCCTCCAATCCTTTGGAGCTCCAAGAGGTCAAGAATTTAACACCAAAGCATGTTGATTCAATTATAAATGACCAATGACATGCAGGCTTCTTAGTCTCGAAGAAGGGTATGACCATGGTAGTGAGCTTGTCACTCCATTATTCCTAGGAAGGTCAGAAAGTATTAGTCCCATCCCCTTATGGCTTGGAAAATGCCTTTCTTTCAATGTAAAAAATGTACAACACTTCAAGGAAAACCACATCCTATATTTAGAGAAAGTGAAAGATCAATAGAAAGATAGGATGTTATCGCGGTAGCCATGAATTCCATAATACTAATCAAATTGAGAGATCAATATTATGAGTCAGATAATGTTGTAGCATTGGAACCAGAGAGCATATTCTCGCTTATGTAATAGAACCCAAGAGCATATTCTCGCTTATGTAAAGTTCTCGCAACGCTTTAAGTTGACCAAATTCGGGTGGAATTCTTCCTGTGAAATAATTATCCCAAAGATACAAATAGTGCAATAATGAAAGGTTGCCCAGAGATGGTGAAATGATACCTCCCAAATCATGTCCCGAAAGGTATATGGCGACCAGACCATGAGAAACATATGTTCTCGGAGTTCTCCGCCGTCCAGTTGGAGAGCGCGCCATATGGATCCGACATGATGAACTTTCTGAACGACAAGAGAGCATGGAGGTCCCTTTGATGGTGGGCGTCCATTGATGACAGTATGAATTCACCTTCCTCCACCATGCGTTCAGAATCAAAATGATGTGGAAGCAAAGTTGATCCACGTGGCATGTGGTCATATAAGCCATCTCCCTGATGATGAGTATGGGAATACAGATATCGATGATGATCTTGGGGATTGATAGCCCAAGAGGAAGACATGCACAGAAACAATAATATCACAAGAAGATCCATTTACAAGAAAATCTCAAAGACAATAAATAAATCATATCTGAGCAAAAGTTTCAGTTAGAAAACAAAGAAGAAGAGATCAAAAAATTGAAAACAAAAGTTGATGATCTAACAAAAGAAAAGGAAGATAAAATCAAGAAACTGAAAAATGAAATCAGTCAAGCAAAAGAAGAAAATAAGGAGGATGATGTCTCAAGAAAAAAACATTGCACATCTAAAATAACTAAGGGAAAGCTAAATGTCAATCTTAAAGTCCAACTTGAAGAATCCAAAAGGGGAGAAAAGGTAGTAAGGAACCCGTTGGACAAAAAGGAAGAATCTTGTCATGAGTTGGAAGCAGAAGTTTTGAATCTTAGAAAGAAGGTTGAGAAGTTAGACACCCAAATAAAGTTCTTGAACAACTCCATGACCTTGGATGAGATCTTGGATAATTAGAGATCAACAAATGACAAATGTGGCCTTGGATACAATAAGGAAGAGATCAGTACTCCTAAGAAATCTGATGCAGGTCCTTCATTTGTAAAAGGTGAAAACAAGTCTGACACAAGTCCTTCACTTGTAAAGGGTGAAAACATGTCTGACACAAGTCCTTCATTTGAAAAATATGAAGACAGGTCTAACATATCTCCTTCATTTGCAAAAAGTGAAAGCAGGTATGACTCTGGTTCTTCACGTTCAAGAAATAAAAGAAACAATACAAAATTTAGAATATCAGATCATGGAAGACATCCAAAATCTATTCATATACCTCAAAGCAAGTTTAGAAGAGAGACACCTTCATGGATGAATCAAAGAAGGTATGAGAGTGTCTTTAATGGTTACTGTTTTTCTTGTAATGAATATGGTCATAAAGCCTTGGATTGTAGGAATAATGGAAGAAAACCAGTTGGGAGGTTCAACAACAATATAATATGTTGGAACTGCAATCATGTTGGACATATTGCTACACATTGTTACACTATGAGATGTTATAGTTGTGCCACAAAGCCTATAACTGTTGGAACTCAAGAACATAGTCAAAGAAAAATGTGTCATACAAGACGAAAAAAGGAGTAAATGAAACATGGAAGAAAAAAGAAGTTGTAGTAAAAGAAGATCAGAAAACAAAGTTCAAGAAATCAGGACACTCACAGAAGTGGATAGAAAAGACTGAACAAGTGAACATGAGTGAAGTTATTTGCTGCAAAAATAATTGCAGTCATGTGACAAGCATAGTATAAATTTGTCTTAGACAACTTTAAAGAAATGTATAGAAAAGAAGCATCTTGGTTAGAGACCGATGAGAATCAATGGGAAGATCCAAAAGTTGTTTGAATAAGATGAGAAACAATTGCGCAGTGTTCCAGTAGGACAACGACATCCGCAGAAACAACATTCTGATGTACAAAATGAGGTACATGACATCCTGCAGAAATAACAAGAGGAGAAACGTTGGCAGAAAAATATACCCCTTTAGAAACAAAGGGGGAGAATAGTCAATAAAAATTTAGGGGAAGTATTAAATAAGAAAGTAATTAGATTAATTCTTGAAAAGACTCGATCACTACAAAAATTTGTATCAAGAAGACTACTCATTTGAAACAAAAAAATCCCAATCAAATGAGATAAGAAGTTAGTAAATCAATAGCGGAAGAAACCTTGTCAGGAAGAGCTACACTTTTAGAAACAAAGGTGGAGAGTAGTCAAAAGTAGAGAGAAACCATATTTACAGGGGGAGTCATTCAGCTATGACAGGCATAACATGTCTGTAGGAAGAGTTAACAAAGTTACCAGTGGTCAGAGACGTAATTATACTGACAGATCATAGAATAAGAAACCCTTTGCCATTGATGTCAAAAGGGGAGAGAAACTAATTGATCCTTAAGTGATCAATTTATGAAAATTCATCACAGTGAAAATAATTATAGAGATTATTGTTAAGTTTAATTAAAGAGGTGCGTTGGTCCAAACGAAGGGACACAGTGTTTCACACTCACGTTGTTTTGAAGAATATATAAACATGAAAGAGTGGGAGAACAAAGTGTCCTTGCACTTTAGAATAAAAGATCAAAAGATGAAGAAGATTCCAAGAAGATATTAGAGGAAAGAGAATGTGAATTACAGAGAGAAGATGAAATGCGGTGATGAGTGTCTTATGATATACCTGTGATCATAAGATCGAATTGATTCTATAATGGATCACTACTACTGGAGTTGAATAAACTCTAGTTGGATAGAATGGGTTCTATCAACAAGCTGGGTCTTGCAACAAGATGGGTCTTGCAGCAAGATGGTTCTTGCGCCAAGCTGGGTCTTGGCTGAGAGTTGGTGCTCTTTGAGGGGTTTGTGCTCCTTACTTCAGTTGGTACTGAAACAATAGCTAGTGCTAAAGAAAATCCTCTTTCACATATATTCATATTACTATGTTCATATCAATTATACAAAATACTATACAAACATCTGGTGTTTGTGTGTCCATTGTGATTATGATTTGATTGTTATTATTTTGTTCAATTATGTTTTAACTGGTAACTTGAAAGAAGAAAAAGTTAGAATAGTTCACACATTAATTCACCCCCCCCCTCTTAGTGTGGGTTGTGTGTTCTTCAAAAAAGAATGCTAGTGTCTAATGTTAGCATGTTTTTTGTCTTGGTATAGGGGTCTAGAATCCAAGAGGATATTCACCTGTCCGCATGGGGATTTTCCTACAATAGAAATTGGTGACTCCACTGGGGAGGTTTCCACCTTAAAAATGATTTCAACTCAGGAACAACAATCCTTCGATTCCTCTCTTCCGTTGGTAGTGCCTGGTTTCAATGAGAATAGTTCATTGTCTCTGTCAAGCTCGTTAAAAAATGAAACAGACCCCCTTCTGTTACAATCGATTCTCAATCTGGATCAAGGAATTGAACCTTCTTTTCCTCCGCATAGTTGAAATGTTTCCATCAGTCACCAAAAACCTAAACGATGAAAGAAGAAGAGTCGCCGAAGGAAACGACACTTGGAGGGTAGATCTCCAGCCTTTAGACATCATGCTGAAGAAAAACCACCCACTTTTGCCAAAGAAGTTGGGGACGAACTACCTCTAGAGAGACATGTTTCTAGGAGTGATCCTCATTCGAAGGTCATTCCCATCGTAATGCAATAGTATTTTTATTGAACGATATTAGTCTTTCTTCTTTCTCATGCTCGTAAATACATGAGAATAAGTTACCGAGCTTAGTATTTTTTCTTTCCCATGCTTGTTAATAAGTGAGAATGTGACCAAGTATACTTTTATCACTTTTTCAGACTCGTAAAGGCTATACAAAAAATGAACCCCCCGAAGTCTCCTTTAAGGTCTTTTCAGACTCTCTAAACATGAAAAGATTGTCGAGTGATCATGCTTCTTTTCACACTCATTTAAAAGGTTTTGAAAGGGCGTCTCCCAAGTGGTAGTTTATCTCTTTTCGGCCTCGCGAGAGTAAAATTACGAAAAAGGACGACCTTGGATTCACCTTTAAGTTCTTTTCAGACTCTCTAAACATGAAAAACCATAGATTTTTCCTTCTCTAGACTCGCTAAACTACACATTGAAGGACTCATATGGGAACGATCCCTTCTTCCAGTTTGTTAAAAAAAGGAAGAGAAAATTACCGAAGGTGAGTTATATCGAGCATGTGTTACCCTCCTCGAGCTCGTTAAATTAAAAAGAGGTACTCATCTATATGGGTGGGGGAAAAATTGAAGGAAGTGGGTCAAGTTTTTTGAGAAATCTTTATGGCATCTTTTGTCACCCTTGAACATGGCACCTATTTGTGTCTCCTCTTACAATTGGGTAATCTTCTTGTCTCTAAGTCATAACAATTCCATGTGTCGTCATACTTTTTTGTCCAGTCGAAGACTGCTCTTATTGTCATCACATTACATTTTGGTAGTCGTCGATTCAATGTTGGCAAGTCAGTTGTCGTGCCTCATCATGTTCAAGGGAAGTTTCACTTCAAACAATCCATCTGCAGTATTAATAGTTTCCATTTCCTGTGTCATTCCATACTCATTTGTTTCACCATATTACATCACTTTCCTATGTCAGTTTCACGTCGATGATGGGGGATACATCAAGGCCCTCCTTCGACGAGTCTTTTCCTGTTGACTTCAACACATCATCCGAGAATTATACTTAGAAACCAATTAGTACCTTGGGCCCTGCATGCCTCAATGGTAGGCCTCCTCTCCTTAGACAATAGGTTTTCATCATTGACCTTTGATCGAATGATTCCACGAATGTTCGACTTCAACTCATTTCTTCACATTCGTTGGAATGTACTAGGGTACCTTGGGAGTCATTGACATCATTGGTGATTTCCATCACACTAGTTAATGGTTTACCTCAATGACCGGTAATCAAGTGGTTTCTACCATGTTTGACATCAAAAAATCTATTCACATGGCTATATTCGTACAACATTAGGATTGGGACGAAGGCCCTGGGTTGAGCATTCACCCTGTTAAACTGCTTTTCCCAAGCTGTGAAGGAGATCATTTGAGCATGCTGATAAATAGACTGTCACATAGATCCACATTATATTGGTCTGTGGCTATGTTTTATCATCTCGTAGCTCCACTCTGTATTTTTCGTGGCTACGATCAGTTCATGTCATGAAGGTATGGATCCACATTGTATCTTTGGTTGCCATATCCTTAGTCAATATTTTTCATGGATCCGCAGTGTATTGGTTAGTGATTGTGCTTTGAGTCATCTTATATTCCAAGCATAGGTATGCCTGCCTCGAAAATGGAACATTTTTTTAATAATGTTTGATGGTTGTTTGCAGCTTCTTCCAGGTTCTCCAACTCCACACCCTTGCATTAAATATTTGTAAAGTGTTTCAGCCATCACTCTCTCTTCTAACCTCACACGTTAGGGGGCATTCTGTTACACATGAAATTTTCACACCTAGGTACCTCGTCCTAAGTGTCGTAAGTGTCAAATAAGTGTCTCATACACCTTGAAACCATGGAATAACCTATGTCACAATCCCTAGTTAATGTGGAGGAGGGAAATATTACATGAAGGCCAAAATACCAAGTGCACATGAATTATTATTAGTATTCATGAAAAATAAATTAATTAAGTGTGAGAATCCACCTCACATTTGGTTTCCTATTTTTTAGGGAAGGTGGAGGATCTCATGGATGGTTGAAATATTTCCTCCTTAAAATCCTTGAGAGATATTTCCTCCCTAAAATCCTTAAGAAATATTTTCTCCCTTAATATTTTTCAAATCCCTTTTTAGTGGATCTGTGGAGTGATCCTCTCCATGGTGGTTAAGCCTCGAAATCCTATATAATGAGGGCTTTCCATGGAGAAGAAAGAGGAATGTAGATATTAGAGGTATCAAAATTATGGTCTTGGGAGA
Source organism: Picea sitchensis (assembly GCA_010110895.2). Classification (NCBI taxonomy): domain Eukaryota; kingdom Viridiplantae; phylum Streptophyta; class Pinopsida; order Pinales; family Pinaceae; genus Picea; species Picea sitchensis. Next base: position 358,652 of record SNQJ01S0003856.1, read on the forward strand.
AAGATTTAGGGCATCAAACCTATGATTTTGAGATCTTTGTGCAAGGGATGGACGAGGATGACTTGGGGAAGCTGTTGCAAATGCATCTACAGTCTGTAAGTAATCTTCTTGATTTCTCATATTAATATATTGATTGGCCTATTTCCTTCTAACCTATGTCTCTTTACATATGTTTGTCTTATAGATGGATTTTATTGGACCAATATTATAGAGTAGAGTAAGAATTCTTTGTATCACTATCCATTGTATTGCAGGTGTCAAATAGTGCTAAGGAGATTGGAGATCAAGGTCAAGTTGGAGCAGCGAGGAAAAACATCAGAATAAGGTGCATCACATTTTCTTCCTTCTCCTTCTCTTTCTGATTAGTTAGTTAGATTCAAAGGAATGTTAGTGTCCAATGTTAGCATGTTTTCTGTCTTGGTATAGGGATCTATAATCCAAGAGGATATTCACCTGTCTGCAGGGGGATTTTCCTACAACACTAACAAACAACCTCCTGAAAACCAACCCAAGCCACAAGAATGGAAGGGTAATGGAAAGACGAAGAAGGATACTAGAAAGTGGTGTTATTTCCACAAAATCCCCTAGCAAAACACTGATGAATGTCTCTCAAAACATTCACTGGTGGCCGAGATCAAAGACAAGGATCTGAACCCTAATTCAGAATCTGATTCAGAAAATAATGGGAAAAGACAGATCATCGACACAGACCCCACTACTACTGTCATGACCGAAAGAATTCAACTAGAAGAACCAACAGATCCTAAAGAGGGGGAGCACCTTTTTCATTCACAGATGTGGGTGAAGGGGACCCCGCTTCATTTTATTGTTGATAGTAGAAGACAAAATAAACTCATCTCAAAAGAGGTCATCAAATAGTTGGGATTATTGACAACACGACACCAGCAACCATAAAACAACGAGTGGCTTCTCCAGGGACAAGATATTTGTGTCATCCAACAGTTTTGATTTCCATACAACATTCAACCCTTTAAGGATGAGGTATTATGTGATGTTTCCCCATTGGATGTCTGTGATCTTCTTTTGGGCTAGCCATATATGTGGAAGCATCGTGGTATTTATGAGTCTCGATCCCATAGTGTCATTGTTACTCTGGGGGGTCATCTCTACAGGATACTAGAGGTAGTTCCAACTACTGTTCCACCTAAACAGTTTCGCAAGGTAGTATCTCATACTACAAAATTTAGTTTCTTCACAGTTTGTTCAAAAGGTGAACAGAAGAACACTGTAGCCACTACAACCTTAGTCCAAGAACCTTTTGTCCAGTAGAAGCAGGTCGACAAAATTGAAGTAAATCCTAAGGATCTGTTCTTCACAAAGTCATGTCATGTATCCATACTAGTTAAAAAGGTCCAACCCTTCCAACCACATGTTTTTGACAACCTTCAACAAGCTAAGTAGTGCAACTTCTCCAGCAAGGCAAGCAATTCATAAAGATACAAATTAAAAAAACATTTTTCCCTCTCCCACGGGCACTCAACGCAATGGATACCATTGATTCCTAAGGAGGTAGTATTGATCTAGGTTGATATTTTTGGCCACCCACCTAGTCCAACTGGCTCAAAATAGTCTTTTGGAAATTTACTATTTTTAGCAGTTTTCGGTTCCTAAACTTTCAGGGCCATTTTAAGGGCATAAATGATTTTTTTATGGGATGGAGCACCTCAAAGATAATTAATAGCTTTGAATAATCCCCAAAAATTAATCTCCTCGACTATACCTTTCCAACGAGCTATCATGCACCCCAAACAAAGATCGTATGCTAAAGTTACACCCATGGGAAGTTGATACACAAAACTACCCAAAACAGGCCCCACACAACTGTTGTCTTTTCATCTTCTGAGGTTAGGGTTTTGGATTTTATTTATGTTAAAAAGGCCTTTAGAGCCTCATTTTAATCATCTTTTTTTGAATGTGTGTATCCGTCACATCTCTTCTCAGAGATAAGTTGTCACCATTCTAGCGAGTCTTTCACTCTGTATTTCTACAGTTTTGTACATTTTGGTCATTAATAGAAATTGTGTATTACAATATCTTTGTGTTTATGGTTATATATATAATAAATATTTGTTTTATTATTTGATATATGATATATCTCTATACATTTATTTATTATATCTATGCTCTCATTTCGTGTCGAAAATAATCTCGATCACTAATGTATTGAGTTGAGAGATTTAAGGACATATTGTAGACATGGTTATGGATATGATGTGATCTAATTACCTAATTAAGAGTTAGTAGTTATGTTCACCTATGGTTATATAAAGAGACCATTTGTACAAAAGAATGTACAAACAATAATTTTATGATGTAATATAGATTTTACCCTTCCGGGGTTTCTTAGTGTAATTTTCAGTGTCCCTTGCTTTGTATGTGTATTGTTGCTGATTATAACTTCAACGATTTCAAATGAATATATTCCCTTGAAACTCACAACCATAGACATAAATTACACTAAGATTCCCTTTGACATGTTGCAAAGTGGAAATGACCTCAAGGTACACTATAAAATTTCCCTTCATATCATAATAGACTAGTCTCAAGGGCCTAGCTAGGATAATTAAATATGTTGTTGTAGGACTCATGAGACTTGCATGATAAAGATCAACTTATTTCTACTTTTCCAAAAGATGCATCATATTTAATGCAAAGAACACATATGAAGAGGAGTAGTTGATGCACATACTTCACTCAGTTTTCCAAGATTTTAATTTGAGATCGATTGAATATTGTATGAATATAAAAGTGTTCAGTGGAGGGAAATATTAAGCTCTAGTTTTTGAACAAAAAATATTTGCTTACATCGTCTTTAGAACCACCCAAATATTATTGATATTTATAATCATTTAGGATATATTTAAGGCTACAATTTTACTATGGGAAATCATTCCCATTGTCCATTGTTCAAGGCCACAATGAGTTTGTACAATGACCAAGAATCACGGGGAGAAAGATTCTAATCCCCAAGCATGAATTCCAACTACAAGATGGACAACAATGATGACACGTTGATGATGGCATAATGAGTAGGTGAAATTTTTTATTTTAAACACGTGGAATGAGAGGGATGAGCCCATTATTGGGACAACAACATCCAACTATCAAGGATGACTATAATCTCAAATAAACACATATCATTTTGGAAGGAAATAAACTCACCAAAGAATGTTTTCATTTAAAACATTACGAGACAAAGGAAGTTGCATTTGGTTTGCTAAGGAGAAACACATGTTTGTAAACTAGTGTAGACTTAAGGAAGGATGGCTTGACTTGTTCAAGAGATTTCATTTTATTTGAGTGAAGTGTGTGTTCACTAGAAGGTGATTTTCATATGTATATTCAAAGGAAATATACCCACCATCAAAGAGCCTCCATCATATCACACATCACCCAAAATATGAAGACGAACCTCGAAATAGACCCTTGCCATGTGAGGCCTCACATAGCCAAATTTATATAGGAATGAAGAGAGATATTTGAATCCTCGAGGGAAAAAAATTGCCTATGGAAAAATGAGGGAGCTTGATAAAGAAAAATTGATTGATAAACCAAGGCTAATGTTATAATCTATTTCTTGGAAGAAGAAAATTTGTTATTGTTACTATACTAAGAAAATGAGAGATGCTAAGTTATGAAAAGGAGACCATCATCACTATGTCCATAGTTTCCCAATGACAATTTCATGCCTTATAATACCCCAAATAAGGATGTTATCACTATATTTAGGTAAAATTTTTAGATTGTCATTGTTTAAGAAGAAGAATTACTATTATTTACATAAAGAACAAAGCAAAATCAATGATGAAGGATAACAACACCACCATTACTATCTTGAAAGGAATATGTCAACATTTTGAGAGAAAGGAGAGCATCTCATAGTCAATGAACAAAACCTCTTCCATTTTTTGGAGATAATAAGCACAAAGACCTATCAATATCCATGCATCATTTCCAAATAATAAGTGCCAAAGAAGAAAATTATCGGTAGTTACCAATTAGATATGCTCTATTTTCTCATCAAGATTTAGGAATTTTTTATTTTTCACAGGTATATCTACCATTCACCCCATAAATACACTAAGAATATATTTTACCTCGTGAAATCTACGTAGAAACTTGTAATTTATTAAATTTATGAACAAGGTAAAAACTTTAGGTAGTAGCATATAACTAGGAGAAATAGGTGGAGTAACATACTTCAATGGTATATTTCTTAACTTTAGATCTCTAACTAGTAAACATAGAATATTTTTGTAATTAGAACAAGGTCAAAACAAGGAATATTGAATGTTTGTGGGGTATTATGCAACCTTAATCATGGTAAGTCAATAAGGTATAAACTCTGGGTAGATTTTTTTTCCCAGCAAACAAGTTTAATTATATTAATCACAGAAGAGGAAAATTGTACAAAATCCACTTTCTTGTTGGCTTGACACTGGGTAAACCATAACAACAACAACGGTATGAGTCATCAATCCATAAATGTTTTCAATATTTTGAATTTTGACTATGCTAGATATACTATTGAGCCTTTATAGATTGTTGCAAGTCCTTATATGGTGATAATATGGACTACTAAGGAAACAGGTGTAGAATTATCAAAATGTTCATCATGTAGATAATTAATTTAGAGGGATTCTTTCTGACCTCGATGTTTTCCCACTAGTGCAAGGATGGAGGCTACTAGGAGGTTGTTCTTTATGATGAGGATACAGAGGAGGAATTATATCCCTGATGTATCGAGGTTGAAGCATGACTTCATCCAACTGTAGAAGCATTTTCTCACGAGCCTCATCTCGGTCCTGCAAAATATTTCTGAAAATCATGGATATGGAGCTATCGGTGTCTAGAATCCAATTTCCCATCTTTGTGTCTACTTCTTAGTCATGGATAGTTCCACATTCCAAACGAATTGCATTCTCTGTGTTCCCTATTTTTTCTCTGATATGGGGAGGGGTCAATTCCCAAAACTTGTTGGTGGAGGCCCAAGTGTCCTACTGCACTCTTCTATTGACAGGTTCTGGGGTTAAATTTCTTGAGCTGGAGGGGTCATGAGGACCTCTGCAACCACGATGGTAGTCTTACCAATAATCCCAACTAAGCGGCATGGATTTAGACAATGGAGCTGAGTGAAATGATAGAGTGATGAATGTTAGATATGGAAGGGAGGCCATGTAGAGGAAAAGAATAGAGAAAGCACATACAGGAGAGCCGACATTCCTTTTTATTGTAATATGGAGCCTTAGTGCCCCAAGATCTCCATTATATACAATTTTGAATCCGACCTTGCAACCTTTTCGAATGATGGTCAGGATAATCAGGTGAAGTCATGACCGAGCCGATGTACCAGTCGAAGAGGTGGAGATTACTTGCCATGCATAGTAATAAATGATGCATTTAAACCCATTCCCTCAACATTGAACCTTTTGTCCTACAAGATCTAGTCACACAAGATCTAGCCACGTTCTTCCTGCGATTTGGAATGGCTATCGGTCGCATTCCTGACACCCCATACATGGGTCTTAAGTCCTCGACTACGAGTGTGGAGCAGTTTTCTATTAATAGGTTTGACTATGAAGGATTCCAAACTTGGTCAAAATTTTCCTACACTTCGGAGATTCCTTTGTTTTCCATTATGTTTGCTTGTTTATTAGTTGTCTTGTAGACAAGGGAGGGAATGAGGTCTGGAATGTCAGGTAGAAGGTATTGAATGTGTTCTAGGCTTGCTTTCAATCTCCAAATTCTTGTTATTTTACTGATAAGTGGTCCTTTTTGGAGACCTTGCATCATTCGGGTGATGAGTTTGGAGTCTCCTTTCGCTACTGGTTTGGTGAATCCTTCTCGAGTAGCAATTTGGAGACCGTAAGCCAGGGATGATAGCTTAGCAAAATTTTTGTTTTCAATGCCTATATTTCTAGTAATGGTCTAGAGGATCTTTTCTTTGTCATTATGAAAACCACCCCCAAAATTTGTGGGCCCCGTATTTCCTTTTAATGCACCATCGAAATTGAGCTTGACGAAGCTAGGAGAGAGTGGATACCATCGGTCCTGGATTAAGTGATGGGGATTTTGGATCACCCTGTGATAAATGATTTTTCTTGAATTCAAGTTGAGGGCCACCAAGATACTACAATCTTGAGGATTTCCAATCTAGTCTTTATATGTCCACGAGCTAAGAAGAATGATCTCACTGATTGCGTGTTTGATTTTAACTCTAGGTTGATTTTCACCACACCTCCTACCAACACATAATTTTGAGGTAAGGACTACCTAAGATTAAGTTGGGGGAGGGAAGATCAGATCAAAACAAGAAAAAAACACCCTCTTTTAACCATGCCTTGGTTGGTATTAATTGCTTCATTAAGAATGGAATTTAGACTTAAGACAAACCCAAAGAAATATGGTAACGAAACCATGGATAAGATGTTTGGTGTGGACTTGAAGCTCATTGAAATAGTAATATTATCATACCTCTATCAAAATGAAAATCCATTTATGTTGGACTATCATTTTCAATTTACAAGTAACTTGAAGAAATGGAGGATCAATGTAGAGGTTAAAGACATAACAATGGATGAGGATTTG
>SNQJ01S0003856.1:369506-382493 GCA_010110895.2 Picea sitchensis
TAGATTATTATAACCCAGACTCAAAGCTCTCAAATCATGAAAAAATGTGAAGTACTGAGGAAGCTCCCCTGTCAATCCATTTTTTCTTAAATCCAGTAGTTGAAGTTGGGTACAATTGGCCAAAGATGCAGGCAATGCCCCTCGGAAGTTATTAGAATAACCAGAGAACATTTTCATAGAAGTACAATTGCCAATGCCATTAGGAATTGGTCCCTCCAAGTCATTTTTTGAGAGGAAAAGATATTGAAGATTCCGTAAATTGGCAAAGGCTACAGGGATGCTACCGATGAGTTTGTTTTCAGAAAGATATAGGTAAGTTAAGTTAGTCAAATTGGCAAGGGATATAGGGATGTTGCCAGTGAGATTGTTTTGAGAAAGATCTAGGGAGGTCAAGTGAGTCAAATTGGCAAGGGTTACATGGATGTTACCAGTGAGATTGTTTTGAGAAAGATCTAGGGAGGTTAAGTGAGTCAAATTGGCAAGGGTTACAGGGATGTTACCAGTGAGATTGTTTTGAGAAAGATCTAGGGAGATCAACCGATTCAAATTGGCAAGGGTTACAGGGATGTTACCAGTGAGATTGTTTTGAGAAAGATCTAAGGAGGTCAATCGAGTCAAATTGGCAAGGGCTATAGGGATGTTGCCAATGAGATTGTTTTGAGAAAGATGTAGGGAGATCAACCGAGTCAAATTGGCAAGGGTTACAGGGATGCAACCGGTGAGATTGTTTTGAGAAAGAACTAGGGAAGTCAACTGAGTCAAATTGGCAAGGGTTATAGGGATGCTACCGGTAAGATTATTTTGATAAAGATTTAGGGAGGTCAACTGAGTCAAATTAGCAAAAGATATAAAGATACCAATGAACTTGTTTTCAACAAAATTGATCGACTGCAATTGAACCAAATTGACAAAGGATATAGAAATGCTATCAATAAACTTGTTTGAGACAAATTTTAGTTCCTTCAACTTGATAAAATCGGCAACAACTACATGACCGCCACCGATGAACATGTTTGAATTAAACTCAAACAGTTCCACTTTGGTCAAATTGGCAATGACCTTAAATACTTGGGTAGTGAGGTTATTTTCGGAAAGATATAAACTCGTCAACTTAGTCAAATTGGCAATCTCTTCGGGTATGTTAGTGAAACTATTTTCGTATATGCCTAACTCGGTCAAAGAGGTCAAATTACCAATGGATTTAGGTATCTTAAAGCTAAGACCAAGAGAAAGAGTTTCCAGGGGAAGACGGAATATTTCACAAGGAATCGAATCCGTCATATTATCACGAGAAATCCATAGCTCTCTAAGCCGTGTCAAATTACCCAGCTGCACTGGAATAGAACCCGAGAGCATATTCTCGCCTATGGCAAGTACTCGCAACGCTTTAAGTTGCCCAAATTCGGGTGGAATTCTTCCTGTGAGATAATTACCCCAAAGAGACAAATAATGCAATAATGAAAGGTTGCCCAGAGATGGCGAAATGGTACCTCCCAAATCAAGTCCCCAAAGGTCTATGGCGACCACTCTTTTGGTGTTTAGTCTGCAGCGAATACCATACCATGAGGAGCATATGTTGTCGGAGTTGGTGTTTAGTCTGCAGCGAATACCATACCATGAGGAGCATATGTTGTCGGAGTTCTCCGCCGTCCAGTTGGAGAGTACGCCATGTGGATCCGACGTGATGAACTTTCTGAACGACAAGAGAGCATGGAGGTCCCTTTGATCGTGGGCGTCCATTGATGACACTATGAATTCACCTTCCTCCACCATGCGTTGAGAATCAAAATGACGTGGAAGCAAAGTTGATCCACGTGGCATGTGGTCATATAAGCCATCTCCGTGATGATGAGTATGGGAATACAGATATCGATGATGATCTTGGGGATTGATAGCCCCAGAGGAAGACATGCACAGAAACAATAATATCACAAGAAGATCCATTTCTGCCTCTCCCAAAGCCTGTGAGTTGTGTGTTGAGTACAACGGTTGGCTATATAAAGGACTCTTCGTTTGTTTCGACGAAATTCCCACTTCTGAGCCCCAAGCAAGTCAATAACGACGACAGTAGAATCTTTGAATAGTGTGATTAGAAAAATCCCCCGATGTCTCTTCCGCTGGCTTACTCGCCCCTCTGCCCCAATACGCTCAGACGACGGTAGAATCTTTGAATAGTGTGATTAGAAAAATCCCCCGATGGCTTATTCGCCCCTCTGCCCCAATACGGTCAGAGCTCTTTCTTGGCCCTTATTCACAAAGGGCCAAGAAAATAAAATAAATATTAATTTATATCCGTTTTCGTTTTGTTTTCTTTCTCCAACTCAATTTACTTAATATAAATAAATATTAAAATATTCACACAATTTACTCACCATGTAATTATCATAATCATATATATGAGCGATATTTTTTTAGGAAATAAAATAATATATAAAATATTTATATATCATAAAGTACTCTTCGTTTGTTTGGACGAAATTCCCACTTCTCAGCTCCAGTCAAGTCAATAAGGACTCTTCGTTTGTTTGGTAGAATCTTTGAATACCGTGATTAGAAAAATCCCCCTATTTTTTCGCCCCTATGCCCTACTAAACTCGATTGCTTCGCCCCTTTGTCTCTCCAGTAAATATATATTAAAATATTCACTCACTTTAAACACCGTGTAATAATAATAATCATATGTACCACTACGATACAAATAAGAAAAATAATAATAATCATATGTACCACTACGATACAAATAAGAAAAATAATAATAATCATATGTACCACTACGATACAAATAAGATTTTTTTTTTTTTTTTAAATATTAAAATTAAAAAAGAAGATATTTATATAAGAATAGTATATATAATATTTATAAAAAGAAAAAATCATATTTAATATAAGAAATAAAAAATTATTTCGAATATTAAAATTTAAAAGTTGATTTTAGTAGTCAAATTGTTTTGTTGAGGGAATCTCTTGTCCCATAAATCAAAGAGTTTTATATTTAAATTTAAATATTGTGCAAAAAAAAAAAAAAAATTATGATGTAAATTAATCTAAATAATAAACTTAAAAAATTATAATATATATATAATTTAAGGAAAAAAATATAAATATACACATTTCCTTATATTATTAGAGGATTTAAGAGGAGGTTACTGATATTATCAAAAACATTATCATAACTACTTGATGTAAAATAAATTATATTGTCAATAATAAACATATAATGAGAAAAAGTTAATATACTATAAAGAGATCAATTTGAAATTATCTATTTTTTTTAACAAGTAGGTAAAATAACAATGTTAAAATAAAAACAAACTCTCACATGTTTAGTATTGAAATTAGGAGTTCTAAATAATATCTAAAATGTTTACCAAGAAACAAATTGTGAATCTTTGCCATAGATGATGAAAATCATTTTGGATACCCTTCTTATATATTCTTATATACTGAAATTACTCTTTGTAAATAAAATTCAACAAAAAAAAAATTGAATAAAATACTATTTCATTACCAAAAATTTTGGATCAAATTTTTTTCCCACTAGTTAAATATATTTAATACATAGTAATGGTGGTACAAAGAAATACAAGAAAGAGTGAGGAAATTGTTAACAAAACTTTATTAAAACTTGGTTATGTGATATTGATTCACTTACCTCATGATAGGTGGTTGATAGTCTTCCGCTAAAAAAGAAAAATTATGTATTTATAGTTTTTTATTAAGTCAAAAATAAATTGAAAAGAAAAATAAAAGATAGTATGAAAAAATGATTATATTTTTATAATTTATTTTAAGCATCTTGAATAAAATTAAGAAAAAAATAAATAAATTTTTATTATCATTATTCATAGTGAATAAATAACTTTATTAAAATTTTAAATTTTAAATTTAGTGTGTTTTCCACTTATTTATTGAATTTATGTATGGGTTTAATGCACTCTTGTTAAAAGGAAAGTATATGATTTCTTTCTTGTTGCTTCCATAAATTAGTATAAGATATTGTTTATTATTTGTAAACATGTGATAGGTTAAAATTGTCTTTAAATTTTGACATAAAATCTTAAAAATAAGGAAATATGTTAATGATTCAAAACTAAAAGATATCTAATATAAATAGAAGTTCCCTCTTATACATTACTATTAAATTATTATACTTAAAATGGTTTTATTAAAAATTTAACATTCAATACAAATTTGGTAAAGTTTATTGAAAATAATATATCAAAAAATTAATTAATCAATGTTTCTTATTGAAAATTTGGAATACATGTTTTGATGAAGTGAAATTCTCAATTCCCCGGATGGGGTGCCACGCAGACATGGGGAGACAGATGGAGGCGCACTTGGCCTCGGCTTAAATGTCGAGGGCCGCCACCCACAAGCCAATATTTACGATGGGGGACGGCCTCTGCAGCAAATTTAAGTTGATGGTACCCCCCCCTCGCGCGTTCATTCACAGCGCACTCGGGACAGGAGAGGATAAGTGTTGGCAAATGATTTCGGTCTATGGTTATATGAATTCCTCCACGACAGGGAAGAGCAGGGCGGCACCTGCTTCGGCTCCAATTCTCATTGGATTGCTATGGCGCAACCCTGTTTCTTTAGTACTCAGACTCTTCGCATTATCGAGGGATCCTTTGACGTTTGATTTAGAACAGGGTAAGCTTGCCTATGCCCTGCAACTCAATTCAATTGTGACTTGGCACATCTGTCTTTTACGACACTTGTTCCACTCGCTCCCCATGGTTAGAAAAAGAGGCAGACCGCGTCGTGGCGTGGCCTGGGATGCTCGCAAGGCTCAAAGGCGGAGGAGGGAGCAACTGGAGCGAGCCTTGGCTCTGGCGACCTCCATCATTAGGAAAAGAGAAAAGGAAGAGAAGCGGGCGCTCCTCGCCACCATAGCTGAACCATGCGACGGTTGCAGTAGAGACAAGAAGGATGCTGGCATGGAGGGAATTTTTCCACCCTGCATTGTGGAGGAAGACCCGACCTTGGAGGATTTGACACTCGTGGTAAGGAATGAGGCGACTCCTCAGGTGAAGTGCACCTCCACTCCGGTTCAGGACGACTACATCCCCGGCTGTCTCGTGGAAGAAATTCCATGGCCGGGTGATGACAATGTTCACAGTCATGATTCTCAGGGGAAGGAAGATGGAGAGGTGGGCGCTACGATGGCTGAGGAGCAGCGAGAGGGCGAAGTTGGTGGGGAAGCGGCGACGAGCACGGTGGACTCGAGTGGCAGCTTGCATGGGTCTCTTCTCCGGGAGGAACACCTGGCTCTTGTTTTTGACCTTCGCGACCACTTGTCCGATTTGGAGCTCCGGGTGTGCACCATGGGACGAAGCATGGACATGCTTCTTGACGCTTTCTCCAACGCGCCAGCTAAGCGAAAATGCCCCCTCTGCGCGCAAGATTTTGCCCCCCCGGCTGGGTTCATGTGGCAGAAGGATGAGGACGGCAGACCACCTGGCAGACCACCTGGCACATAGGTTTTTATGCTCTTGGTTCCTAGTTTACTTTGTTAATGTTTTATGTATCTTTGGACTGTTGGCATCTGTCATGGTTTCCTTCGGGCAGGACAGATGCTACAATGTTTATGCTCTATTTTGCTACTTGGTTCTACATATTATCATGCTACTCTGTTTTACCTATGCTGGTTTTCGAATCTCGGCAGCATTTTTGGTAATTTCAGCCATACTTCTCTGTACATTTTGCAAAATTTTTTTGCCTCTTTAATATAGTAGGGTCTACCCCTTTTTTATTTAAAAAAAAATAAAAATGAAATTCTCAATTAATTAATCAATATTATACCTTAAAAACATTACTATTATGATATTGAATTATAAAAAAAATTGCATTGTTATGTTTATTTTTAAAATATTTCTATATGAAATAAAACAAGTTAATATATTTAAATATATGTGGAAAAAAATATACTTTTAAATTAAATATTTATGTAACATCATAATAATATAATGAATTAAAAAAATAATTATAATTTAAATTTATATATTTATGTAACAAAATAATAATAATATAATGAATTGGAAAAATAATTTTATGTAACATCATAATAATATAATGAATTGAAAAAATAATTATATTTTAAATTTATATATTTATGTAACAAAATAATAATAATATAATGAATTGGAAAAATAATTAGAATTTAAATTGAAAAAAAAAATAATAAAAATTAAACATAATAAAAAGTTTAAAATAAGAAATTTTAATTTTAATACGAATTAGTATAAGAAATTGTTTATGTAATTAGAATTACATAAAATTTAGTATAAAATAATTAGAAATTAAATTTAAATATTTATGTAACAAAATAATAATAATATATTGAATTGAAAAAATAATTAGAATTTAAATTGTGAAAAAATAATGAAAATTAAACAGAATAAAAAGTTTTAGATAAGAAATTTAAATTTTAATATGAATTAGTATAAGATATTGTTTTTTATTTGTAAATACGTGATAGGTTAAAATTGTCTTTAGATTTTGGCATAAAACTTTAAAATAAGAAAACATGTTAATGGTTCAAAACTCAAATATATCCAATATAAATACAAGTTCCCCTTATTACTATTAAATTATTATAAATGACTAAGTTTTAGTTTTACACAATGATGTAGTTCCAAGTCATAGTAGACATTGAGATGTTGGTAAGCAACTAACTTTAAATATCATAAAAAATTTCATACATTAGAAGAAAAAATAAATCACTTTCTTAAAATGGTTTCTTATTAAAAATTTAACATTCAATACAAATTTGGTAAGGTTTACTGAAAATAATATATCAAAACTTCTAACAATTAATAATATTTAAATAGAAATTTAATTACGTCGAAGGCATTCTTTTAGGGGAGGTTTTTCTCAATTTTTTGTTGTTTGTCCAGGATCAATCAAACATGAACACGTGTCATCTTAGTTTGCCATATGTCTTTTCACCAACTCTACACTGCTACCGACTCGACTCGATCTTATTTCTTATTCTTAATATTGGCGGCTTAGCTGCCATTTTCTTCTTGTTTTAGGTTGTGCCCCAGCCTCTTCTCCAGGATCTCGAAAGGCGCCCGTTGTGCCCTGTAGCAATGGAGGGGATTGATGGATATGGTGGATTAGAGCCTTTGCAACCATTACAAGCTGGAGTTGTTGCAATGATGACCACGAGGATAGCGCCGCCTCCTGCAAGTCGTCGGAAGCCATGGCGCCAAGGTTTGGCCTGGTACATTTAATTGGGCTGAGGAAGTTGCTTGAGCCTATGATGTCTCTGCACAAAATATTAGAGTAATATATTGTGACCTTGGACCTTGACGAGGGCAGGGATCGCAGAGGTTTCCAGGACAGAGACCACCATGTGCCTTTTCTGGTTTAAATTAATTTTTCGATGCCATTTTCGCCAGATTTTCGTTGGGGCGAACATCTGGTTGCCACGACACATGTTGTCGAAGGATCCCTGGACGGCTCTATGCGTTCCCCCTCCAGCAACACGGGGGATTCTAGAAACCACCCTCCCCGTTCCCCATGACTATGCAGAAGTCTGATGACTGAAAAAGATTGGGTAGTCGAGGAGTTGTTCGATAAAAACGACCACAAACGAGCAGAGACACAAATGTAGAAAAAGAGAGCAGCTACCAGAGAAGCATAGAAGATTGATCGATGGGTGAACATAAAGGAGATGATGTAAACGATTTGATCCAGTAAAGTCTACTGAATATTGGAAGCCGTGAATTGGACAATTTGGCCCATATTTTGGCCTTCGAGTGTTGCATACAATTAGAGAGGCTTCGGGAAATGTTGGAATCCTCCCAGGAAGCTGAGAGAATAATTGGGTATGTTGACAGCCTTTCGACTGAGAAGAAAAAACTTCTTGTTGGGCTTGTCACTCTGTGTTTCCAACAGTATCCTCAGGTTATAGTGCCCAGCAGGATTTCAGACGAGAAAGAGAGAATTACATGGGGTTGGTGAGGGTGTTATTAATTGGGACATAAATGCCCATTTTTGGATTCCGACGACTGTTTTTTTGTCTATATCAGTGAATTCTCTGGTGGGGTATTGGTTTAATTACACTACAATTGTTGAAGAGTTTTGTATGGTTTCAGAGTTCATTGAAACTTTTGTAAGATGTTGGCTATATTTTTGGAAGGTGCCCACTTGGTAAGGAGGTCTGGACTTGGAAAGATAGACTTTTTACAGGTTTGTTTACGCCTTACCTTTACTGGTGGACTGTTCTTCTCGGGGATCCTTGAAATTGTCACAAATCTTCATTTAAAATTTAGCAGGTAATCAAAATGATCATGAATGATCACTCTCCACTTTCTACCACTCGTGCTCTATTTACTACAAAGGTTTAGGATTAGCTTTTAAGATTTTTTTCATTTAGGGTTTAGTTTTTTGTCTTTTAAAAAGAAATACCGATTGGGCCCCACCTGCTTCTTATTTCAATTATAGGCCTATGGAACAATAGTCACTCCTCCATCCATACAAAAGGTTCAGGGTGGTGAAAGAGATATGCTTGAACGTTTGAAGAATTTCACAATGTAAGGGTAACTAAAATTGATATATTCACGATTTTTGTCTCAAATCTATTTAATTTTCAGCTAATCTAAATCTGTTAAGACAAGATTTTGAAAAGCTAGACATAGGATCTAGACGTCATGCACTTTCCCTAATAGTGTTGGTAGGACAAAGGAATCTATTTTGATAGAATGATGGCTTAGAACATACTCTTTGAAGGAATGGCAATCCCTTTCAATCACATACGTATCAGTTCTTTTACATTTTTTGAATCGTTGACTCAGTTTATGTAGAAGCAGATTTGTAGCTTCAATGATCCTTTAGTCCCTACTATTTGGAGCATATTTCTTAGCCTTTCGAATCTAGGGATTGTGTCGATTGATTTGTTTAGCATTAATTTTTGGATACTACCTGGACCCAATTCTTAATATAAAATGTTTTCTATTAAAAAATTATCATCAAGAGATCCTTCATGGAATCTTTGGATCCTTCATGTGAGTAGATCTTATGATGGATATGGATCCAAGACGACCCCAGAATAGATCCTATTAACTATGTAATATCTATAATGAATCCCAGTCAATGAACCCAAAAGAAACTTAAAATGACATGAAAAAAAATAAAAAAATAAGATAAGCTCTAAACTCCTCAGTAACCTAGAGGAAAAATAGGCCAGGAAGATCAAACAGGGGATTTTTATTTGTATGTGATATTGTACAAAGGAGGAATCGATCTATTTCAGCATGGCAGGTTGGATGACGCATTTACCGAGCTTTTGAAATTTAGGCATTATTTTGATCAGCAAAATGTTAGGAATTTGTTTTGTTGGGTTTGGTTCTACTTTAATAATTTGGGACTGCACTAGTGAGATGCAACCTACAAAGAGTTTTTGGGGACTATAGTGTTGAGATGACTAACTAAGAAAGAAGTGAAGCCATTTTATGGCCTAAGGGCTAAATCAAATGTACTGCCTTTTGTTTTTTCCATTGCTACAAACTTAGGCATCAAACTCAATTCTTTGCTTTGCCTCATGCAAACCTTGTCTATATTATAGAAGTTGAGATCCAAAGGAAGCTAGAATGCATATGTCACTACTATAGTATAACTAAATTAGTGGTTTTCAGTACATATGTCACTACTATAGTATAACTAAATTACAACATTTCAAGTAAACAAGAACTATTACATATAGGCTAAAAAATTGACGAACTATTACGACTATTGTGATAAAATCAATTTTTTTTGTCGAAAAAAAATTTAAAAAATGAAATTTTACTGTTTTTTTCTTAAATTAGTCCCGATAACGTCGGATTTCCGAAGTGTTCTAAGGTCATCAGAAGTACGATGCCCAGTTCCGACACTTTAATATTGTTGTTTGTAGGTCAACATAATGTTCATTGACTTTGAAATGGTCAACCTTAATTTAGGGTTATAGTCGTCGAAATTCCGATGATGGCGAATCTATAAATTAGTTGTTTCGAACCGAATTTCGACTAATTTGTTATAGTTGTGACATCTTTTATGTGTTATAGCTCTGCTAATCTTCATTTTTATGTGAAGGTTTGCTTGTTGATTAAGAGATCGAGTTGATCTTTGATTTATAGAGCTTAGTTTTGTGATCATTGTTCAAGGTGTGCAAGAGGATTTTAGACTTTGAAGGTTAGTTAAATATTTTTTTCCTTTTGTCTCCCTTAATATTTTATAACCTTATACGTTTATGTAGATTTTATGTTGTCTATGAACATGCTAATTTTTCCATGCTTATATGTGACTTGATCTCTTGCCCTAGTTCTATTATGTCGTTTGATTATGTTACTTGGTTATGGTGAAGCTTTGAAGCTTATGTGGTAAAATATATTGTATGGTTTGGTCTATTGCATTTCAAGAATCAAATAGATCTAGCACATCATCACTGAACTTTATAACATAATCGTCTCAATATTTTGGTTGTGGTGAAGAATGTGGAGATATTATGGACAAGGTGACGAGAGATGTTATTGTCCTTGCGCTAAATGCGGGAGCACAAAAGTCAGAAGAATTTTAATACATACAGTTGTAAGACATTGTAGAACCCATGGGCATGTTGAAGGTGGACTGAACGAATATCATCCCTTGGTAAACTATATATTCATTATTATATCTTTATATTGATTGTATTTATAAAATTTTATATTGTTTAAATATTTCTTATGCAGTACACTAATTTTGCATGACTGTTTGTAATTATAAAGTCAGGCCGACCCCCTAAGCGTTCAAACACGCCAAGTACTAGAAGAAATGATGTTGTACTACAAGGTGCAGAGGAATTTGGATTGCCGAATATTGAATATCAAGTTAATGATCCTATGGAAGAAGATGACAATTATAACAATATAGTTGAAGACGATGGGACAAATGAATTGATCCAAGACTTGTTCGCTCGAACATACGAGGATGATGATGAGGACATTGGTGATCTTGACATACCTCTGCTAGAGAAGGCAGAAAAACCACTTTATGAAGGTTCAAAAGAAAATCTTCTTTCTTCTACATTATTGTTGGTGAACTTAAAGGTTTTGAATGGTTTGTCAAACAATTGTATGACACAGATCCTAAGGTATGTAATATTGTTCATCATCACATATACATAAATGTTGATTTTTTTTGCTTGTTTTTAGTTTTAATTAATGTTTGAAATAAGAATTAAATAATTACAAATTATAACATTCTTTGCACTAATTACTCATTTTCTATGTCCTAGATTTTTAGGTGAATTTCTGTTACCATCGTCAAATATTTTACCTCGCACATACCGATATTTAAATGCCATTGTGAAAGAAATTGGAATGGACTATCAAGCTATAGAGGCATGTCCCAATGATCATATTATATACTATGGACAACATGTGTCTAAAACAAAATTCCCGCAATGTCAGACCAGTAGATATCAAACCGATCAACTAACAAAAAAGGTGCCTCATAAGGTTCTTCATCATATTCCCATAATTCCACATTTGCAACGACTATTCTGATGCGAAAGCATAGCACATTTTATGGATTACCATGAACGTAATAGAAGTGGATATGGTCTTCTTCGAATACCTATAGATGGTTATGCATTTAAGGAAATTTAGGAAAAATGTCGAGTTTTTAAAGATGAACCTCAAAATGTTAGGCTTTCATTGGCCGTTGACGGTGTTAATCCATTTGGGAAGCTCGGGTCTATTTAATTAGTGTGACCAATTTTTGTTATCAACAATAACATTCCTCCTTGGATGTCAGTAAAGAGAGAGCACATAATGTTGATAATAATTGTTCCAGGTATGTCATGTTATCATTAATTTTCCAAATGTAAGATTTCATTTGTATTTCTTGTTGCATAATATCTTGTACTTATTCATTTACTTATATATGCACATCATGTTAGTAATTATGTGTAATTTCAAACAATTAGGTAAGTAACAGGTTAAGGATATGAATGTGTGTATCGATCCTCTCATCGACGAGTTACTAAAGTTATGGGTCGACATCACTATGTATGACGTTTGTAAACCAATAAGGCAGAAGGAATTTCAATTCCATGGAATACTTGTATGAACAATTCATGATGCCCCAGGACTAAGACATTTTTGTGGTATGTAACGATCCATTGCACTTTAACTATAGTATTTAATTATTTGAAGATACCATGCTGCATGTTTTTTTAAATAATCCCCTTCATATAATTGACATAATTATTAATCCAACTTTTGCAGGTCTTCAAACAAAGGGTAGACTTGCATGTCCAGTTTGTGGTCCTAAGATAAAATCTTGGCATTCAAAAACTTTAGGAAAGGAGGCGTTTAATGAGTATAGGCACTTCCTCTCTAAGAACCATAGGTATCGTACTATTGAAAAACATCTTTTTAATGGGAAATAAGAGACTGGATTAAAACCACGAAGAATGACACCTTACCTATGGAAGTTGGAATATAACAAAATTCGTCGAGATGGTATATTGCAATTTGTTTATGTAATATTTTATATGTAATGTTATGAATTTTTATTTTATTGAATTTATTTTATGCTTCATCAATGTCATGAAGGTATTAACAATGGGCTCCCACGAGGAATGAAAAGTTATCCCTCTCAATTCATGAGGTTTCCCTACTATCAGGACCTAAAAATAGCTCATTTGTTTGATACAATGCATATCAGGAAGAATGTGACAAAAACATTATGGCGAATCATAGATGGTAGGAGGGATAAAGAAAAAGTCATCGAGATTTGTAGTGACATTCAAGAAGCCAATCATGCAATGCAAAGTGGGATCCAATAAAATAGCTATGGAGATCGAAATAGCCTTCCTTGGTTATTAACAGAGCAACAAAGCAATGATGTAAAAGAGGTCATTCGGAGAATAAAATTTCCCACGGGTTTTTCTTCAAACATAAATAATATCTTAACAAAGAAAGGTGAATTTGGTGCGGTAAAAACACATGATTG
>SNQJ01S0003856.1:401465-421722 GCA_010110895.2 Picea sitchensis
TTCCACCCAATAATATATTAGAGATAATAAAACTTTACATTAAATCATCACCATCAACCAATCATCACATAGAACCCGATAATGCTTCTTGAGACTTCTTCAATTTATGGAATTCTTCAATTCTTAGAGTACTATGATCCTGTATATAATATTACTCAATGTATTCTCTAAAAATCCTCCAAGTTTCACTCCTTGAATCCTCCCCAAAAACAAGTTATAGAAAGAATGGTAGACTTTATTCAATTCTGTTCTATTCAGGAGACCGAACTTGTAAAGAATTCCTCGAGCTCACTATTTAACATCCGATTCTAAAACTCACACAAAAAAAACTACAGTCCGTACTATTTCCAATGAAATTTGTCCCACGTTATTTGGATTCTCTATGAAGAATTTATGACTGTTTTACCCAAAACACCTGTTTATTGACTAGCTTCAGGACTGGTCACAAACCCTATCTTCCACAGAGTGTATCTCCATAATTATAGTGAATAAAGAGCTGAAATTTTTTATAGAGGTACCTTGATATGTCTTCTAAATACCATAGCGATTTCACCATCTAAATCATTCTAGAAAAAAAATTATAGAAAAAATGGTAAGATGACCTGAAAATAACATACCTTAGAACACATCACCAAAATACTTCATCCTCCCTTGAAACTTGACCTTCTTTACTTCTTATTTTACTTTGAAATTCAACTTGTATCAAAATGAATGTATAATGATGTTTATTTATACCATTTATGTCACTTCATTTTAACATTAGGGATGACCTGACACTTTCTTATTTTGTAATTCTTTTCTTTAATTATCTTCAGGGCCTAAATGTACTTCCTTCTTCAATTCACTTTGTTATCTTAAAAAATTCATTTCTCCTCAACGATGAGGATCCACGTGATGTCCCACATACCACCAGAAACAACATGATGTATATTATCCACTGATGGGTGTTGTATATGCATGTGCATTTTCCTTCATGTCCAAATACCTTTATCAATCTTGCGGTCCAAAACCCATGACTAGTGTTAACATCAATGACAACAACCAATCTTCCAATAGTAGCTGCCCCTCGACAGCCTTGTCATGGCTACCTTGACCCTGCCGCAGCCTATCCTTGGCATTGTTAGCCTGTAGTTTCCCCTCGACAGCCTTGTCATGGTTTCCTTGACCTTGTCACAACCTATCCTTGGCGCTGTCAACCTATAGCTACCCCTCGGTAGCCTTGACCCTACCATAGCCTATCCTTGGTGCTATCAACCTATAGTTGCCCCTTGATAGCCTTGTCATGGCTTCCTTGACCCTACCGCAGCCTAACCTTGGCATTGTCAACTTTCCTCTGCCTCTTATGACCTTTTTTGTACCTCTGTGTTGTGTGGCGTGCCTCAAGGAAGGCTACCATGACCCTCCATAGTTTGTCTAATGTGTTAAGAGCAATGTGACCCAAAGTGGATGGTTACAAGGCAACGTTGGTCTCTAAGGGTTCTTTGATTGATTGAGGTCATCTTGTTTTTGGGGTCTGTTGTGATTTGTTTTCCTTGCTGGTCATCTCTCTCTCACTTGGTAAGGTCTTCCCTCAGGTAAGTGCTTGACACTTCTCCTTTTACTGAGTACATCTATGGGGGTTTCCACACTCAGGTAATTTTCTAACCCTATCTCTTTTACTACTGTTATTTATTATGTTCAATGTTCAGTTTCATATTGAAGATCATTGAATTATTTTACAGAAGTACCTATCTTCATAGTATGTTCAGATTATGAATTGATATTCAATTGCTATCAATGGTTATCTTCTTGATGTGATCTAAAAATTTTTGTTATATTTCTATTATCTGCTTTTTACCCTTATGTTTAGATCCAGTCTGTAGTAAGCATATTGTGAGAAAACATATTAAATTTCTGTCTACTTCAGTTTTTACCCTAAATATATCAATTAGATTGGGTATTGGGGAATTGAGAGTGATGTGAGGGGGTGGAGGGGCCATAAGAGCTTCCACCTTCACGTGGTTGGCCCTGTTTAGTAGAGAATAAATTAGGAATTGGCTAATCTTGGACCAAACCTCTCTCGATCCATCGGAGCAACAACAAAGACAATGTTGACTTCATTGTTGCTCCGTCAAATCGAGGGAGGTTTGTTGCAAGATTAGACGACTCCAATAAATTATTCTTGAAACCAAGAGGAGCCCATTCAAGAGTTATTTATAGTTCTATAACTATCACGTTTGTAGTTTGTTCTCAGTGAGTAAGTCGATGTTTGAATCTAGGATGATGAGGGGCTACTCCAAAAAAAGGTTGATAAGTTGCTTGTAAGCATTGTCAAGGTATGTTCTGACATTCTCAATTTAATGCATCTTAACGTATAGTAAATAATTGAAGTTGAATAATCTTTTTAAAATACATATTTTATTTAATATTCTAGATTGTCCAATGTAGCGATCTATTATCTTGAGTAGGAATATCTTGGAGGTTAAATATGTCCATTGAATAATATTGGATTTTGTCCAGGTTTGTCCTGATGGAAAAACTATTGAGCATGAAGCAACTCATGGCACTGTAACTCGGAGGTGAAACTAGCACAAATAAGGGGTTTGGTCTAGAAGTTTTAATTATATATATGATGCATCATTGTTTTTAAGGGTGTATTTTTCTTTTATAATTTCCAAAGTAATGTTTCATAAATCGCATAGTTATATAATTTCTTAATTAGCTATTGAAGGTTAGACAATATTTAGTGATTAGTTGGTTTTCAATTGTATATGTTGGCCATATGTTGAAATTGCAAATCTTATTCTATTATATGGTCTAGTTATAGAATTTTCCTTGTTTCTCCTTTTTTCTTTTAAAACCCTATTTTTTATTTATTTATTTTTAATAGCAGCCCTGTCCAATGTGCTCAAAGGCTATCAAGTTGTAGCACGTTGATTTCTATTTTCTACACTGAAGTTGAGCTATAAGTGGCATTTACCTTTTGTAAATGATTTTGTGATTTAATTTTGTGTTGATAAAAATCGATGATTGTTACAATGGTTTATTCTCAAGATTGTTTTGATTCACCTCTGGGTAAATATATACTTCAGAGTTGGTAGCTATCGCAATTTTTGTGTTTGTAGCTAGAGTATGGTTATGGCCCTTATTTTTTATTTATCTTTTAAATCCTCTTATGTTTTTCATTGGCGGTCACGTCCAATAGTTTTAATATTGACTCAAAGAAAAGTGGATTTGGGATCAAAAGACTATCAAGTTGCCGTGCATCTATTTCTATTTTATACTAAACATTGTTTTGATTCGCCTTGGGTGAAATATGTAATTCCGACAAAATTTGAACTGGCCTCCATTGCAATTTTTTGTACAATTTTTGGGATGTGATATTGTTTCCCATACCCATAAGGATCGATATGTATTTGTTTAAATACTTATAAGTTGTTTAATTAGCTATTGAAGGTTAGAAATTTTTTAGCTATTGAAGTTGTTTAGCGACAATTGACGTAATTTGGTCATTGTTGTATGCAGGTTTTGAAGCACTTTAAGCCTGAGAGTCCATGACTGAGACCTATACAAGACAATTGAATTCTGCCAAAAAGATCCTCTTCTAATTTCTCAGGCGTAAAATCAGAGTGTCCATGGCTGAGACCTATACAAGACAAGGGATTTCTCCAACCAAAACCAACTGATTTTTCACCTAAGAAATTAGAAGAGGATCTTTATGAAGAATGTTGCTTGCTATAATCGATTGTTCTTGGAAAAATCTGAATGGTAAGGCATTGACAAGAAGGGTAAGGCATTGACGAGAGTTTGTAGAGTTTAGAGTGATAAAATCTAGTTTTATTTTTATTAGATTTGTAAGGCATTGACAAGAAGGGTTTTGGCTCTAAAAGATACACTGTGAAAAAAAGAAGCAGTTCCAATAGATTTTTATGATTTGAGAGTTGAATTTTTATAGGATTTGCATTGGAAGGTTGAGAAAATGAGACTGGTCAACAAAAACTTCATTGATGATTAATACTTGTTCCTAGACATGAAGCCTATCTTGATTACATTCCATTTGAGTCTAGTGACATTGCCATAGTTTGGAAGCCTATGTTTGAACCTCTMTGTAAATATAATTTTGTGGTGTTGCATGACTTGTTGGTCTTTGGCATTACATATGGATTGAATGGGAATACCCTATACATGTGCAGGATGTACACATTTTAACAAGGTTGTCTATGGAGGGGGAATATGTCTCCCATGCATTTCAAGTTATGAGGAAGCATGGTCACAATAAGGATGAACCTAGCCTATATCACAAGTATGGTACATATAGGACAGATTGTGGTGCCATCATCTCATTTATTATTAACCCCGAGGGCCATTTTTCTTGCTAGTTGATTGCAATCCATCTCATGTGTAAATACACCAAGGAATAATTCAACCTGGATGCCCAATTTGTCACTAAATTATGTGTACAGGGAACTAAATTGAAATGGTTTAAGTTATTAATAGATGAAGTCTTTCAGGCATGTGCTAATCCCCACACATAATCCACCTAATTCATCTTTGGCTATCCATTGGTTGCTTTTGGGATGTAGAAACGGAATCCCCTGTAGGGAAGATAACTTCATCTCATGCCCAATCAACAAATTCTTTCATTGCAATTTGATGCTTGGAAGAGTTGGAAGGACACTAAGAATTTTACATTCAGTGAGGCCACTTTCAAGAAATGGTGTGACTAGATGATTAGAGTTACTAAACCCATTTTGTGAATCCCATAGGTGATACAAGTGAATACATTTTGGTTTGGTATGAACATGGACAATACACTTATGCAGCCATGAGGGACTAATGTTGATAAATTCCATGCCATTTATTTTCCCTATTACTTGATAGAATCATCTTTTGATAAATTCCATGCCATTTCTTTGCCCCATTTCCAATTGAAACAACCAATCCATCTCTGCCTTTGCTGAAGCTTGAGACAACCAATGATTTTCTCCAGGATCTTGTAGAATTTGGCAACCAGAATGGATTGGTCAGTGTTGAAGAAACCTTCTATGTCTTTTATGAACTTGAGAAAAATAATGCCTCACTTCTTTTCAACAATTTTTTTTTTTAAATATTCAGGTCTATCGGTCTTCCGACTACTACAGGTCGGACTTCCGATGGGAAACGCTCCCAACAAAGCGTTGGAACTACAACACACTCGTTGGTCGCGTTGGCGGGATATCATCGTAATATTCATCGGTAGACTGACGGATGTCATCAGGATAGCATCAGAATATTCATCGGTAGACCGACGGACGTCGTCGGTAGTTTTCCAGTTGTCCTTTGAAATTAAATTTTTAAAGGCCATCGATCGTCAAACATTGGGGGAGTCGAAATACTGATGATAGTCCAATGTCGGAAAAACCACGAGAGATTTTCCAATGCCTGTTGAGCCCTCATAAGCGACGGTTGAGCGACGTCAAACGTCGGGGGTGTGGCAATAGGGCATCGAAAATTCTGTCCATTTACAGTAGTGAAGCACTACAAATAAAAGAAGCAAAGTCACATATATTTCTGGAATATCAGGTGTGGCTTTGATCTGATGAACAAAAGTTGGGATTTGGCACAGAGGGGATGTTATGAGCTTTTGGTGATTTGCTTGTACTTCTCGGTTGCATGACAAAACATACTACATGTTTTAGGAATTTGGAGATATTGAAAATGAGTTTATAAATGGAAAACCTTTCTAGTTGTGTATGATTCCTGAAGTGCTTGCAAAGAGGATACATATTTACTGATGGCTTAATTTGTTTATGTCTTTGCAACAAGTCATTTTGTTGTGCATAGGACTTCAATTATTGTTAATAGATCTCTCATGGCTTTCCAGTCTAGCATGCCAGGATCAGACCAAGTAGATGCTAGCATATGGGCTTTTACAATCGTTTTGAAAAAATATTTGCTTGTGAAGAAATTGTATCCACTCATGTAATATTATCGAACAATACACCAAACGATTGACCATAATGTGCTTTAGTTCATTTAGCTTGGCCTGCCGAGGGTATAATCTATTTATATTGCCAGCCAAGACTTTGTATAGTACTCACAGGAAACAACTCACAAAGAGCTTTAGACATCTCGTGGTGATAGCATTGTTAGACAAACAACTATGCCTTTCATATTATAAGCCCATGTCAAAATCAACAACCATAAATGTCTGGCCTATATTTTCATATTATAAGCCCATGTTAAAATCAACAACCATAAATGCCTGGCCTATATTAAACATAAAACATATCAAATTTTGAGACCATAATGTTGAAAAAGCATACATTGAAAGTAGGCCAAGTTGAACTCATAGAAAAGATTAACTTATAACATCATTAAAATCAATATGATACTGGCATTCTGTTGTTTCTTTGTATGTTACCCTTTACTCTGCAGTGTGTACTTATGATAGTACCCACCATTTGGGATGTTTGTGTGTTAAATGCAAAATTCTAAGATCATGAAATGTGACCCCAAGGGGGCTAAATTGAAATTGCAAAAGTGCATGGAGTATTGTAAAAGTCATTCCAATGCAACTAATGGTACAAAAAAATTGCCTTTAAGAAAGCTGTCATCCCTATTTGATTTGTATGCATGTATTTCTCACTGCTACTAGACCATATTATGGCTGAAATGCAGGTTTCTTCATAGGATCTAAACATTGTGTAAAAGGAAAAATGATTATTGCCCTCAAGAAATTTAGGTTAAATAGGGTTTGGTACAAAGTTTGGAATTTTGTAGATAGAGACACTTTTAGTGTACAACAAACCTTCCATATTATGCTCCTGATAAAAATGAACACGTAATATGGATTGATTGAAAAAGATTTACACAGGATATTAGAAAGTTTAAGTTCTTTTCACTCAAATCAAAATTCTTACCATTTAAAGCTTGGAGAGTGGCTTCAACTCTTACACAATGAAAACCAAGTAAAACTCTTACCATATCTTATCAAAACTAGCATTTTATCCCTAACTACTCACACCAACACAAATAAATTCCTCCCACCTACTTTCTTCTAAAGCAAGATCCTTGATTGGCATAAACAAATAAATACTTCATATTTATGTCAACAGTGGTTTCACAAGTCCACTTACTCTCGTTGATTGGAAGCATCTATCTAAAAATAATAACAAGCACCTATCTATGCAAAAACAACATGTGGCACAGTTGGCATTCAAAAGCCATATATCAAAAACATGCACTCTATCCCAATGAACATCCATATTATCTATTTTTTTCTAGAAAGCAATAATCATTTTCATGTAATAAAATACAAATTTTCACACCTTTTGAATACATGGCGTACGATGCCACATGAACCAAACTTTAAAATCTTCCATCCAGGTAGTTCAGCAAGCAGAGATGCCGCAATCCATTAGATCGATTCAATCTTAGATGATTCTAAGAGAAAACAACCCATTTGGGAATTAATGTTACGCATCGGATTGGAAACTTCAAACAAAACAATACTTTCAGTGATGTTGACTATTTCCAATAATGTTAAGTGCTTCGATTGGAAATTAAAGCAAAACAATACTTTCAGTGATGTTGACTATAATAGTTCACCTACAAATGAATCACACAACAGAACTCCAGAAAGCCGATGTTGTGGATTTTGATAATGAAATAATGGTTTAAATGTTACTTGGCCTGAAATTCATAACAAAAGTCTGCCATAAAAGATTGAATTCCAATTGCTATGAATTGGCAGCATCAGATATGCACATCAATAAATGTAATTCCGTAATGGCTTTGCACATCAAATTCACAAAATATGTGATAATGAAATAATGGTTTAAATGTTACTTGGCCTGAAATTCATAACAAAAGTCCGCCAGCATCAGATATATGCATCAATAAATGTAGTTATGCCATGGCTTTGCACATCAAATTCACAAAATATGTGATGATCCCTTTGCAACCATCTAACCAAACACCATGGTAAAGATTTACTTGAGCAATTCAGTGTTATGAGAAATCCAACAATTTTTTGCTGCTTTCAATTTTCAAGTTCGACACCCTATAATGACAGATCAGCTGCAAGTGAACATTTTCTGTAAAGATGAGAATATGCATTTGGCTCTGGTGTTATCTGTGAAATTCTTCATGCACCTCTGAAGGACAATCCTTCTCCGGAGTATGTTAATGAGGAAATGAAGCAATTTATTGGATCGGAAGGAACACAACAGGTTGACAATCCTAAGGAATAACCTATCAAAGTGCAGGAAAATTTTGGCAAAAGAAGGGAAAGTATATTATGTTCAAATCCGGAGGAAAAGGATCATTCTCAGTTAAAGAATGATACACTTTAAAAGAAAATAGAAATCATTTAGAAATTTCTTGTGTGGAAAAGATATGGCAACCACCAAAATTGCAGTTTTCACAAGCTGCTCAATAAAAATGTACAGGAACCCTCAAAGCGTCCTAAAGCACCAGCAGAAAAAGGGCAGCAGAAGCCGAATCCCATTGATACCCACAAAAGGTTCGTGAATTTTAAGGCTCGGCAGGATTGTACCACTGCCCAGCTAGAATGTCAGCTCCTTCAACTCAAAGAAGCCAAAGAATCGACTACACTATAATTGGCTTTCAATCACAAATAAGGGACAACGATGACCAAAATGACCACCATACTGCCCATATTGAGAAAAAAGCTACAGCATTACACGAGAATCTTTGCTCAGCTGCATAATAACCAGTTTTTAAAAGGAAACTTCATAGCTGCCTGGAAATCATCATGAATGAAGTTCTCTATGCTCTGCTTGCATGCGTGGAAGAAGAGGCAACTCCATGCAGAGTTGCCAAGTAAGTATTTTAGCCATGAATCCCAAGTCCAGCATGTTAATCAACCATCATAATTCAAATCTATGATTCATTTTTGCTATGTTTCTCCATCAACATGCTTGTCTATATCCCTGTTGCTATACAATAGATTATAGAAAATGGATTGCCGATCAGCACAAGCAAAAAAGACAGGAATTCCTAACTGAAATAATTATTACTATCACCATAATGAAAGACAAATTTATCTCTTAAAATTGTCAATTGGACAGATGAATTTCAAGAGTAGGATTTGAGAAAAAGAAAAGTTGTCACATCCCTTGACTGTGCTCCAAGCCTAGATAGAGTTTTCGCTCCAACTATCAACCTAATTTTCATATATTCAGTCATCTAAACAGAGAAGGCAGAAACACGTATATCTGAAACTATTCCCATGTTCGCTTACATGACTTAATATTAGAGTTAACTCTTCCCTAACTTTTGGCTCTATTTAAACACTGAAATTGAAATGTTTCAAATAAGATGCACTCTTCGTCAAGTTCAAATGCAAAAAATAGAAGTTGTTGGGCTGAGTTTTCTCTTAGATAGGTGATTGAATCTCATCCTTTCTTCTTAATTGATTAGCATTAGACTCTAGGTTTTCTATGTATATGAGGAAAATCCTGTTGCAAGTTTCCCTGAGAGATCCATTTGTCTTGGTAAGGGTGTTATCCATTTTTGCAGCCAAGCAAAGGTCATAGGGATTTTTTTAGGGTTGAAGTGTCATGTCCTTGGATGGCAGCAACAAGGATTAACAAGGATTATTGAGTTAGAAACTGTAAAGGATAAAAACAAGAATCTATAATTTAGCAACAAATCTGTAAAAAGGCAAGAACATTATATAGCCAAATTCAAATTTGCTGCATTTATTAGAGCACACTCTAGAAAACGAGAGATTCTTCAAAACTTGTACAATATGAATTGCGTATGCAATACATATTTATCCACAATTACCCCCTAGAAGTGCACAACCAAGGATCAGTTTTATCCTTGAACCAAAAATATGCTAACCCAAAAATAGATCGCATCTCTCAGATTTGTCAAACACTCCGAAATTTGACCTTGTTGCTAAGTATAGAAGAGTAGGTTGCCCAACTGAAATGGGATTACACCTTTAACACCCCTTTTAATGTTCTGATTATTTTCTTTACATAGACATTTCTCTAAAATTTTGAAACTTCTCCCTCTTCATCATTTCATGAAGACGATTGCATGCTGATCTTGTTCCATGGTAAAGACATCAATATCTTGTTTTGCACCTTCATCTCGATGAAGAAACACTGTATCTTAATAAACTTGGTTCTTGCATAGAACATCATATTCTTTAGTTTAATCAAACTCTAGCTATTATAATAAAGGGGTGTGGATTGGATCTCTTGAAGATCCATAATAGCTAAACCCTCCTTACCCATATTGCTTCACATGTTGTATGGACTATTGCTTTCTATTTTGTTTTTTGGGGGGACTATATGATTGTTAGTTTCTTCTGACTAATCCTCAAAATTACTCTTACTCCCATGCTAAATGAGTAGCCTATGGCGGACTTTCTTTCCTCTATGTAACTTGCTGGATTTAAATATATGTATCCAACCAATTTGAAGAAAAGCCTACCACCCAAGCATTGTGACTTTATAGGCAGAGGGATTTGACCAAATGGATTAATCCTTCATACCATTCTTCTTCATTATCGACGATCAACCATTTAGAATTCAATTTCACAGTAATACTTACTGGGTTGAAAGATGAATCGATTACATTAATTATTTCCGAGTAGGTGGGTTATGCTTATTATTGAGATTGAACCTATTGAAATTGTCCCTCCATGAGAACCAACTATTATGGAACCCACAATTCTTTCCATTTTCTTTTGGAAATAAGCCTATCATAAGACTTGGAAAGATAACCAAAAGAATCCCAAGGATTCCTAAAATGCTTTCGTTATCAAGATCCCATCTATGTCTAAACCCAAGAAAATTCATCAACATCACATCACATAATTGGTGCAAGATGAGGATATCAAGATAATCTCGTGTGCCACTTAGCATTGAATGACTATTATTCTTCACAAATCTTTGAGTAGAGACAAATTTGAAAAACTTAAAAACATGCCTGGTGTAGTTGTATCGTGACCTGCTATGAATGCATGATAAGTGAAATATTCAATTGGGCTTTGATTTCATTTATGAGCAAATAACAAGTTGTTTGTTGTTGCTTTGCATCTTTAATAGACTAATGAGTCATTTGAATGAATGATTTTGGTTTCTTAAGATTCAAGCATTTCAATACTCTCACCGAATCCCCAGGAATTAAGCAAAGATAGTAGAATGGCGCACATTGGTAAAATTAACATTGCCAAAAAAACATATGTTAGTTTTTTTCGACGTTCCCTTTCCCAACTTCGAGTGTATGCTAGTATTTTTTTAGAATACATGTTTTGATGAAGTGAAATTTTCAATTTATTAACCAATATTATACCTTAAAAACATTACTATTATGATGTTGAGTTATAAAAAAAATTAAATATTTATGTAACATAATAATAATATAATGAATTGAAAAAATAATTAGAATTTAAATTTAAATAATATTTAGGTAACAAAATAATAAATATATAATGAATTGGAAAAAAATTAGAATTTAAATTGGGAAAAAAATAATGAAAATTAAAAAAAAAGTTTAAATAAAATTTTATTTAATAAATATAAAGAGAGATTTTAATTTGAATAAAATTATAAGAAATTTTAATATATAAATTTTCAAGTAAAACTGAATTTAAAAAAATCATTACTTTGTTACTTTACTTTTATTTTAAAATTATATATATATATATATATATATATATATATATATATTAATTTAAGATATATAATTTGCGACAGATTATTGAAGTGGCCAAACTCCAAACAAATGATTTGTATTCATGGGCTAGGTAGTAGTGTTGTGAATTATGTGATATATGACACCTGTTCCAATCAAATAACAACTTTTGATCTTTTAAATGACCATGAGTCTGATCATAAACCTTTAACCCTAACTCTAAAATTTTCCATGCATAGAAGAACCATTGAAGAGAATTATAATAACCAAAGAGGAATTTCTTGCTTTGACAAAGAGTAAAGTTGACATTTTTCTTGGTATTTAAATTGTAAATTAAACTTGCTAAATTATAAGGACAACATTAGAGAACTCTATCATAATTTTACAACTACCCTTTCACTTCTATTAACAAGTTCTTTTTATGGGACACCTTGATAGAGAACTTGTTAATAGAATGAACAACCCTTGGTATGATAAAGAATGTAAAATTGCTAGGAAATCCGTTGGGGATGCTTCTAATGAGCCCCTAAAACTCAATAAGATCAATACATACAAATCCTAATTAAAAGGAAAAAGATATATCAATAAAAGAGGCAGAGAAACTTTTACAACTATACAAGTTGGATGCTAAGAAGTTATGGATCCAAATTCTAAAACGCAATACTAAAAATAATAGGATTCCCTTAACAGACTGGAATTCCTACCTTAAAGAAGTCCTTACAGGTTCTCTAATGCCATGGACACCATTCTATTGTCCCTACAAAGGGAAAGTTTTTTCTTAAGATGACATAGAGTTCGGAGTTGAGGCTCGTAAATGGGAAAGCTAAGGACATTGAAGGCTACCAAGCTGAAATTTTACACTAAAGTGGAGACCAAATCCTTGTATCCCTCACATACACAAGCTCTTCAATTTAGCAGTCAAGCAAGGGCTTCCCTAAACCCTGGACCTGAAAGCCTCATTGTTCCTACTTTTAAAATGGGGATAAAAACGTTCCCTCTAATTATGGACCATTATGATTATGCGATTTTAGACAAGCTTTATGGAATTATTTTGGAAAGAAGATTAGCATTTGGCTAGAGAGTCACAGTAAAAGAGGCTAAATGCCAAGCCAGGTTTAGGAGATATCCCATTCAACTGTGGACCATCTTGTTGCTTTAGGATCATTGCAGAGTTTCACAATACTAAAACCAATCTTTTTGTTGTTTTGCCTGACTTTAGAAAATCTTTTGACATGGTTCATAAGAAAACCTTTGGAATAGGTTGGAAGAATAAAGTGCCTCTCTC
Source organism: Picea sitchensis (assembly GCA_010110895.2). Lineage (NCBI taxonomy): Eukaryota > Viridiplantae > Streptophyta > Pinopsida > Pinales > Pinaceae > Picea > Picea sitchensis. The sequence continues at coordinate 414,388 of SNQJ01S0003856.1, forward strand.
AAGTTGAGGTTGCTACAATAAGGATGTGAGAACGTTATTGCTAAGTTTTAAAACATTGAGGGCTGGTCAAAGAGATTAATTGCAATATTAGAGTCAAACAAGGTTGTCCCTTGTCCCTACCAGATATGTTGATAAGTTAGAAGATGCTTGGAAAAAGCAGGTTTGTGCTAAACCCTACTCTCACTGAGTATAGTCAAATCAATCTTCTTCTTTATGACGATGATATCATTCTTATAGCAAGGGAGTCCCCATGGTCTTGAAAATCAACTAAGAATCCTCAAGGATTTTTACTCCAATATGGGTATGATATCTTGATAAGACTAAGGTCATGATTATTGCAAATCCAATAAGATCCCTTATGATACCTTTGTATGACAACAACAACTTCGAGGAAATGACTTCATACCAGTATCTTCGAATTGATATTACAAAGCTCAATTGGAATTATAGCATTGAAAAGGATTATTGGGGGATGGAAAGATTATTATGGGCTTGAAAACAAGCTGTATAAATCAGCTAATCTTTGGAGTTGGGATACAACGAAAACTCCTCTTTGAATCTTGTTACCTATTATTCTTTATGGATGTGAATTCTGAGGGCTGTAGTATCTCTTGTGTGAATCCTGGAGAAAGATAGAGCAAATACAAAAGAATTTTATAACATATAATCCTCAAAATTAAAGGAAATACACCCTATCCCATCCTCCTACGTGGGAAGCAAGCCTCTCCCCATTGAGAGCATGGTATGACTAGATACTTAATGTATAGAACAAGTTAAACAACATGGAAGACAAAGGGCTACCTAAAATTGCTTCAAAAATCAAGTCATAACCACCATCGACTCCAAAGAGCGAGGATGGCATAAAGACGCCAGTCTTGGCTAAACTATTGGGAATCATGGAAGAAACCATTTTTCAGAATAAAGATACCATTAAAAAAGTCTAATCAAAATTTAAGGGAAAAAATGTGGTGTGATAAAGAGTTAGAGGAAAAAAATAAAAGTAAGGTATTATAAGATGTAATCAACTCTAATCTACAAAATCAAAATTATCTATCTGTTTTCCAAAGTGTAAAGAAAAAAATAAGCATTACTAAGATAAGAACAAATTCTCACACGAGCTCTATAGTGGGCGGGCATTGGTCAATTCCTAAATACCATGGGATGAAAGGGGTGTGTCACCTTTGTGACACTAAGAGGTTGAAGATTAAAACACTTTCTCTTAGTTGTCCAGCCTATACCCATATTAGATCTCATTTTCAAAATATTGATCACACTACCAACCTTCCTAGCCTCTTAACTCAACAAAAGTATGGTGATCTTGGAAAGCTTCTCTTAATGTTTTTAGAACGCGGAAACAAAATTCTAAAGAATCTGAAGTAATCACTTACACTCTTAATGTCGGATAGACCAATTGGGTCTTAGTGGATGTTAATCATCATCATCATCATCATCATTTTAAAATCATATATTTTATTTAAAAATAATATTTTAAAATAATTATAATTATAATAATTTTTAATATTATTCACATTCCCAAATTCTTTTTAAAATTTAAATTTCTTTCCCATTAGTTTTCATGCAATTTAAACTTCCTATACTTTCATATCAGTCTAACAAGAGTTAACCTTCTCTTTTGAGATTTTGTTTTTCTAAATAGACAAATGAATTTAAATTAAAAAATCAAATAAACATACTTTATTGGTCCTTGCCGTGAGGCATAGAGGGACTATAGCGATTGATGATTCGTTGACTTCATATTACTTTGTCCTTTAATTAGCAAATATTTCTGTATTATCTATTGTTGGAACCAAGGAATTGAAAACATTGATTTTTATTTAAAAATTACCCTTGTCATGATCTGATTGGACAAGGGATTGGAGTCTTATTTCCATCTTTGCTATTCCCAATGTTATATGTTGTATCAAAGTATTTGATCATATATGGTCTTTTTGAATCATATATTTTGATGATTCACGTTGAAGGTAGATTAATGCTATCATTGTCAAATGTTTAGTTTAGCATTTTATGCTAGGTAAATTCATGGCAATGTTTGATATGGTGGCATATCCAAAATTTGGCCTTCAAATACATTCTCTGGTGTTTGAACTATTGTTACAAAAATACAATAATTTTTTTTTTTTTTTTTTTTTTTTTTTTTTTTTTTCTTAAATGTTTATAGAACATTTATGACAGACTTAAATGTTCACTAACAGGCTTGGTAGCGTTAAATACTTTCTTAAGAGGCTTGTTACAATACTTTTTTTTTTTTCTGTTTTAAATTTTTTTTTTTTTTTTTTTTTTTTTTTTTTTTTTTTTTTTTTTTTTTTTTTTGCATCTCCACTGATTTCTTATTTGCATGTTGTTGTTGTTCTTGCTTGAAAGTTTGTTTGTGTTGTTGCAGTTTGCATGTTTGAGTTTCTACAATCATAATTGGAGCTGTGTCGGCCTCAAACTATATTTAATAATTGTCGATGCTTTTCCATGGATTATGTGTTACAATAGTTTCACTGGATTGAGAGTAAGTTTTGTTTTGTGAGCGATATAGTTGTTCTCTTCCTTTTTTTTCTCTGTAAACTGTGTTTCTAGCTCAGTTTTGCGGGTTCACGATTTTCTGAGTTCAGAAAATTTAAAACCATTGTCCTCCCTCCATCCCATTACCTTCTTCCCTTCCCAATAAACATTAATTATCCTTTCAAAAGTCAGAACCGACCAGACAGGTACGAAAAAATGGGCTTTAATAACTGGAAAGGTCAAGGACATATCCCATTAAAATGAATAGACAAAGGGTGAATACTATTAAATCTAGTAATTTCTTTGCCTCCATTTTTGAATTTGCAATTTTTTTTTCTTTTGTCTGTTTGTTGCTACTTTGTTTTTCTTATAAGCTTCAACATAGTTCACGAATGTGTCGCCCACTGAGGCCTTCACGTCATGTCCCTCTTTAATATTGTTCATATCTTAGATGTGAGATTTGAGGAAATCTGCTCGGATATGAGAATTTTAATATGTGTTATTAGTCATTATTCAACACACATATTCAAAGATTGGCATTAATAAGCGAAAATATCGAGAACAATTGACATTAAAACGAATTAACACAAAATCTACAGACAGGGATATTGATTTTAAGGGATGGAAATTTATTTTAAATGTAGAAACCTTGGCGAGTCTTACTAATCTTTCATATGCCAACTATAAATGTTTGGCGATATTTTCATATTCAAATTTCTAAGGATTTTATATAGTTTTTATAAAATTTTGGTAGTTTTAAGGTAAAATAATTTTATCCTATAAATTTGGGCGAATCATTTTAAACAATGAATCTCGTTTTTGGAAAAACCATGGAAGAGTAGCCCATGAGCGAAATTTAACCCCTGGAAATCATCCATGTCTACAAAAGATCATCCAACGTTGCCTTTAAATACTTATTTCATTTCTCGCTATCATCAAATAGTTTCCCTTTAGGGTGACTTTGTTCTAATATTCCTGGTCATGGACATGTAAGACAACTTATAGATGCGATTGAGGGGCAGATGATAGAAGAGAGACTAGTTTTATGTGGCGTGAGCTTTGAGTAAAAAAAAATATGTTATACAAGAGAAACTAATAGAGGATGATAAAAAGAACAGGTATGTTCTGGTTGGTGTTCTCCCTGTGTTCTATGCTTTGGTTTGTTGAAAAAGGCTGCCTGGGAGATTTCTTTATTAGTGCTTTGTTTTCTTGTTGGGGGTTGTAATGGATTTTCAGGTCAGGTGAAAAATAGTTCTTAGTTGAAGTATATAGCTTCTTCAACAACCTGGTTGGCAAGTGTATCAAAATTCTGTAGATCCCACAAGATTTTGTTTTCCTCGGGGGCGACGTATTTACAATGGCTTGCAAAATGGCTCATCATGTTCATAAATGACGTGAAATATTAATCCATTTGTGATGCAACCAAAGACAGGTAACACATAAGCATGGGTGGATAAAGCGATGCTCATACAAAAGTTTTTGTTGCGATTTGTTGAAGAAAAAGGATTATAATAACATTATTACTGATTCACCCCTCCTCAGTAATCCAATAAAACCATGACATAAAATCCAATGAGAGGCTTCTGTAGCCTCTCATTATCTGCCACTTGTCAGCACATGATTGGACCACTTGATTTGTACGATATGCCTAGTCACCTACCAATCGATCATGCCACATCACCTACCCAGTATACTACATGGTTGTATGTATACCTGCCAATGGTGACACATGTCCTGCCTGACCTTGTTGACTTTTGACCTTTGACTTTTTCCCTTGGTTTGACTCAAACTTTGATTAGTCATAAATTTTTCATACAAAATCCGTTTAACTTACCATTTTCACCATTAGAAAGCTAACGATGAGCTATATGCATTGATGTTGTTTTTAAGAGAATTTGGGACTGTCAAATTTTAAGAATTTTTAAACCATTCTTAACCTCTATGGGCATTATGGATCCTCTACGGACCTCTTTGAGCATTCCTGGATCCTCTTGAATCATTCTTTCCCATTGGAAGCCTTTTGGACCACCAAAGTTTTGGGCCATACCAACTAGGTGTGGGTGGGATTCCCTCACTTATATGATCTCCATACATTTCCTTACTTGGTTTTTACTCCTTTGAATAGCCTCAAGATATTCCACATTGCCTCACTATGAAGTCTTGATTCTTCTTTCAAGAACAACATATTCCTATAGCTCGTCCAGATATTTTGGAGAAAATTCATCAATTGTTGGAACTTTAATACTTTCATCTTCATCCATAGTAGGAGAACATAGAAACTGGAAATTCTCAGCATTTACCACTAAATACATTTGCATGTAGTTTGGTATATCTAAATGAAAGGAATTAGTACTAATATTTTCCAAGATATTGAATGGGACTTATCAGATTGGCCTTAGATTTTTTTACCTTCACCTTTCATTTTTTCTTTGTTGATATGTAACCATACTTGATCCTGCAATAGATTGATCGACCTGATGTTTATCATGTCTCAGCTTATATTTGGCTTGGATTTTCTCCAAATTTTCCTATATTGCTTGATGTACCAGCCAGTTCCTTTGAATGAACCTGAAGATTTATGCGTATCATCATGTCCATCTTCTTTATTTTCTTATCCAAAAGAAAATTCCATAGTTTATTTAGGTAATTACCCCAAACATACTTCAAAAATTTTTTTTGAGTAGAAGAATACATGGCAGGATTATAGGCATTTTGTACATAAGGTAGTTGTTCATCCCATAGAATTGGGATGCTTGCTACAATATCCTCGAAGTAGATCTACCACTGTTTTGTCTACCACCTTTGTCTATCCATTTTTCTGTGGATGAAAATTTGTGCTCTTATTTAAATTAGTGTCCATGCTGTCCATGTAATGAGACCAAGAAACTTTCCCAAAGAGATTCTGAATATGATGCCATAATATGTAATAGGAAGTCCAAGTGCCTAAACATTAGCAAAGAACATCTGTGTTGTTTGTTCAACTGTGAATTGTTTCTTGCATGGCATCAAAATACACACATCTTGTTGAATTTATCCCGACCGAATATATATAATCCCTGACCTATCCTAGACATTGACAAACCTGCTACATAATACAAGGATATACTTTCCCTAATCATGGCATCAAAATACACATCTTGTTTAATATATCCCACGACCAGCATATAGATAATCATGACTTGTCCAAGGAATCGACAAACCTCGAAAAAATGAGGGTGTGTTATAACTGAGAAGGTACAGGAAGTGGTGTATATAACCCCAAATTTGTGTTTCTAGGCTTACTTGTGGCACACATGACGCACCCTTTGATATACTTGGAAATTGTTTCATTCATTCGAGGCCAATAACAATACCTCTATAACTATGCTACTATCTTACCAACCCGAAATGATAAAATGAGAGATGTGTGAGCTTCTCTTATTACATTACTCTCTTTCATCTCTAGGTATACAAATCTTTCCATGATGATATAACAAATCATGTATATAATAATATTACTGTTGATTTCCATGAGTTAATGCATGATATAACTCCTTAAAATCATCATCCCGAGTATATATTAACTCTGCATATTTCATGATCTAGAGGATTATACATGAGTATTGTCGATGTAGTAATAATTGTTCCTTAAAACATATCTGCAACCTTTTACGAGCCACTGCATATTTGATTACCAAATGAGAATTGTTGTAAAACCATCCTACCTGAAGTGTCATGACTATTTTATCTTGGTCTGTGACTGCAAATATTGTAATGGATGATGATGCAGTATGGATTATAGTCTCCTTTCCCATTAACTAATGATTACATTTCTTTACACTTTGTACCAACACATGACGATTCTTATAATATGTTGGATAGTTAATAGCATCTTGTGTAAAAGTATCAGAATGATAAGATATATGTTTACCTCGTTGCATCAAGTTGCTCAGAATGATAAGATATATGTTTACCTCGTTGCATCAAGATTGCTCCCATGGAATATCTGCTTGCATTGGCTTGAATCACAAATGACTGTTGTAGATCCAACAAATCCAAAACTGGTGTGGTGCTTATGTTTTCCTTCAATGTATTGAAGCCTTTATACTTCTTTCCTCCCCATTGAAATACTTGTTTAACACTTGTTAATGCATGTAGAGGAGATTATGTTAGCGATAAAAAATGCACCGACATTTTTGAAAGAATGATGCCTAATCTTGTAGGGAAATTTGATTAGCTTCCCAGGCTCCAAATGAAGATTTGAAAGAACCATTGGAAAGCTTGGGATTTGTAGATTTCGATCGACTATTCAAGCATGCAAAACAGGCTCTCCATGACTGAGAAATTCGATTTTGAAAAATTATGTGCTTTCACCAGCTAACCTGTCTTGAAATTTGTTAGTTAGCTGGTGAAATCTTCGCCTTTCACCAGCTAAGGAGCGGATTTTTGAGTAAATTAGCTGGTGAAAGCCTGTCACAGCCAGAAAAACCAAATTCTTGCTCAGATTCAAGATTTTCAAGTTAGATTGGTATGAAATCTTCTTCAATAAGCTGGTTATGAATTATCAAATCAAAATCTGAAGGCCAATCTTGGAGATGAAAGTCAAAAGGGAATTTTTTTACTAGATTTGGTCATTCTCAAGGGTAAAATGATAGGGATCAAATGACACATCATCAAATTCGAATTCCACTTTTAGAGGAACAGATCAAAGAGCCTTGGAAGGCTAGACTACACTTCATCAACTTTCAACCAATGTTTGAAGACCAAAAGATAGAGATTGACCTCATCTTGAGGATCTCTTCCTAGTTTTTTGTAAATCTAGTTTACTTTCTATTTTTAGAATAT
>SNQJ01S0003857.1:0-10702 GCA_010110895.2 Picea sitchensis
CCTCAATGTATGTTGCTTGAACAGAAACCTCATCAAGATTAGTAGGTCCAAACATAAATACAGTGTTACGAATATGTGCAGGTAAACCTCCTATATACTTCATAAGAGTTTCTTGGGTATGTAATGGAATGTCTAACATTAATTCCATCTTACAAAATTCATCTGTGTATTCTTGCACTGTTTGTGCCTTTCTTGTTTAAGACCTTGCCATTCAATTAAAGCCTTCTCTTTATAACCCAAAAGATAAAATTGTTTTTTAAGTGCAGAAAAAAAAAAAAAACTTGCCATGATGGAAATTGATTACCCACTTGTTGCGCGTCATTTTGCAACTTGCTTTGCCACCAGATGAGTGTTGTGCCTGCAATTCGAATCTATGCCAATTTGATTTGAGTTGCCTCATCTTTGATTTGTTGCACACTGCAATAAACTTCCATATATTTGACCCAGTTATCAAGCCTCTCTACATTGAGTTCACCATCATACATGAGTAATTCAAACTTCACATCAAGCTTAAGTAAAAGCATATCACGTTTATGTTTATGGGAATGTTTTCTTGTGGTGGATTTGGAACTTGTACTTGAAAAAGAAGAAGTTGATGGAGAAGGAGGTTAAGGAGGAGGTTTAGGAGGATCCTCTCCTTCTTTACTTTTTTATTTTGAATAGTCACCTAGAATTGGTCTCTTTCGATCCAAGTAATCATCATATAAAACCTTTACCATCTCCGACATGGCGAAGAAAGTCTTTTGAAACTCTATCTCAGTATGAGAAAGTCCCTCTTCCGATGCCATCTTCTCACTTTGAGAAGTCCTCTTTCTCGATCCAATCTCAGGATTGTCTTAAACAATCTCGCCTTCACCATGATTCAGCCTTTCCCTGGTAATCATACAAACTCAAAAACCAACCGTCAACCTACTCTAATACCACTTGATACAAAAATATCTTTTAAGACTATGGTTAAGTTTTAAAACATGAGTTCATTAATCATTTAGGAATTGAAGAAAGAGGAAGAAATTAATGATATAACATGGAAGACATAATAAGAAATTTAGATATGAAAGTAAGCACAAATAATCAACAAACCATAACAACAAAGTTGTTAATGGAGTTCGGCAAGATTGCCTACATCTCCGAGCCTTTGTCTCAGTGGGTGAGGCTTTCTTATTTGTCTTCAATGCTTCAAAAGTACATTATAAAAGAGTCAATTGGATTAAAAGATGGTATTTATGTGTTCTTCTCGACCTCAAAAATCCAATGCAACTGACAGCACTGAAAATGGTTGAGCGTAGCTCCCGGAATTGGCCCGCAAAGTTCCCCTCCTCAATGGCTTCCCTGCATAAAAATGTCTTTGGCTTCACAATTCTACAACATTTATTCTGTTCTAAACTTGTTTGGACTGTCAAAAACCTCTGGTTTATATAGATTCTGAGTTGGGAGTTGAAATCCAACTTCCCCCCAACTTTCTGGCCTTAGCTTGGGCTCATATCCCCTTAAGAGGGCCAAAAATCCTAAAAAATCACTAAAAATAAGCTAAAAATCCACTAAAAAGGTCAAAACCCAAAATTTGCTTAAGCCCCCAGTTAGGGCACATGCCCTCCTTCTGTGGTCATATGAGGGCCATGTGGCCTAGTGCTAAGGGGTGCACCTCCCTTAGTTGGATAAGGTGCTTTAGTTTAAATTTATGAAAAGTGGCTTATTTTTCTAAAGTACTAATTCACCCTTTGTGGTTAGCTCATTGTGCTTAAATCATTTGAAGAGGCAGGTCATGGGATCGAATCCCATGGAGTCCAACAATATAAATTTGACCTTTTTAAGGCCTTGACCATGGTGACATGTGGCACCCTTGGATTGGACCACGTGTCAACCCAACGTTGGCCAATCTTTTGCCACATGGACTATCAAAACTTTGACACTTGTCATCATGAACCCTTGCCACTTATCATGACCTAGTGATACCACATGTCATCACCTAATGGTTTCCACTTGTCATGACCTAGTGATACCACAAGTCATCACCTAATGGTTTCCACTTGTCGAATTTAGAAGCTGCCACATGTCACATGTTGAATATGCCACGTGTCCCTTGACCAGTTGACTTTTTACCTGTTTGACCCAAACTTCAGATTGCAATAAATTTTGCATACGGACTCCATTTTTCGATCCGTTTGAGCCATCGGAAATCTTACGACGATCACTTCACGATCATGTCATTTTATTGAGAATTTGAGAAATTTGATTTTTGAGACTTTCAAAATCCATTTGGATCAGTCTCTTCCTCCACTGATCTCCTTGGGATTCTCATGGCCTTCATGCAGATGCAACCTGCAGTTCGCAGTTCCCATTCTGAAGGGGAAAAATGTGTTGTCTTGTCATTAAGTCATTCAATTGGCCCCTTGCTCCTTCAAAAGACCAATGTGTCAACAACCATTAACTACCTCAACCACTTCCTTGGCCTTCCATAACTGGCCACGTGGCTCATTCAGATCATGTATGCTTGGAGGTATGAGTTTATGCTTAGCAAGCATAAGTTAGCTTGTTAAACAAGATCCATGTTTTCTTAATAAAAATAGCTCAACTTTCCACTCCATGCCACTTCATCAATCATCACTTCATCAATTCCTACTTGTGTATCATGGCCAGTACTTGCAAGGTTGTTCCCTCTCAGTTAGTGGTTTTGGTGCTTTTATTAAATCAAAACATAATTGCTTGCTTCATAAACATACTTATATGAAGTCTTAGCATAATTACAATCTTGGGGGGAAACATGGTGTTACATAAGAATCCATAGGGGCTTAAGAGAAGTGGAAGGAGATAAAAAACTAACCCAAGTGTGTACTTGTAGTTTAGGGTTTTTACATATAAAAGATTCAACATTAGATGAGTTGAAGAGTTCCAATGAATTTATAAACATGAATAGAAGGGTATAAATGGGTAAAAGAGTGACCTCGAGGTGCAAGAGAACGTTGGATTATTCATTACAGTACTCGAGTCATACAAAACCATAATATTATGCCTCTTGGTTGTATATTGTTGGTTTGGTTATAACAATACTACTAGATTTTAGGCCCAAAATGACCCTCTATTACATGACTTGTGGATTGACATCTTTAATACCATAAAGGAATCCATGGTACAATGAGTACCAAATATGAAGAGGGTTTAAGGGGTTTGACCCAAGTTGAGTCCATAAATAGCAAGTTCCAAATGAGTTTGGATGGATATGGACCTAAATTAAGGCATCTTAAGTAACCATGGACTCAAGTCAAGGGCATTTGTGGCCCCAATTAGACCCATGAAATTAGAGAATGCCCCTAGTGGGTGCCCCAAGGGGTGAAAATGAATCAAATTGGAAACTGAGGATTGAAAACCAAGGGGGGATATGGACCTGAGGAACCTACTTGAGAGCTAGGCATCCCAGTGAGGTCCCACATCTAGGCTAAGGTTAGAGGGGCTCTAGGAAAATGATCCATCATATTAGAGAAATAATGAGAGATATTGTAACATCATTGGGTGGGTTATGCATGAATCCAATGCAAGGGTGAACTACATAGTGCCCTACTTAGTACATAGACATATGTGAGTACCCAAGTGTGAATTTCATGTTATATTTTCCCCCATTGTAAGAGATAATATCCATGAGATGGGAGTAGTAGCAAGTTGCAAAGAAGGAGTGATGCAATCTGTTAGCACCGAAAGTCACCTCTTGATTGCAAGGGAGGTAAGCTCAGTACCCATCAGTGTTTGGGGTGGATGTTGGTTTAAATGTGGATGGTCGATGGCCAAAACTCAACAACATGAAAGATGTTCAACATGGAACTGGACATGAAATGCACATGGAAGTGAGGGCCACATTAACTTCAGTCAGTAAATTGAGTTAAAGTGAGAGCATAGGGAAGAATTAGGAGAAAGGGTGAAGGAGACTGCTCTGGGCATCAGGCCTTCCAACAACTCAGAGAAGAAAACCCAAGCTCAAGAGAATTCTTGAGCTCAAATTCAGACACCGAAATATGTCTACAAGGGACATAGTGACAACTGCAATATGATCAAACCTCTGTCATCCTACAACTACAACATCTCGACTGGATCCTCCATGCCCGAGCCATTCAATGTGGTAAGGAAACAAATACACAGGGAAATAAATAAAATTGATCACGATACCTCTATAATCAAACCTCCATTACAACAGTATAGTGATCCTCGACTGGATCATCCATGCTCGAGTGTTCTAAACAACTTTACAGACAAAATGAAAGAGAAAGGAAGCTGACTTCTATTAGCATGAAAGTCTCAAATCAATTACATAACCATAGAACAAGTCTGACAGAACAAAGTTATAGATTGGGAGCTCTGCTCAACCCCCTTATCAAAATCCTAGAACTCCACATATATACTCAAAATAATTCACCATCCTCAGCAGAGGCATGCTCGAACCATTGCATTCAAGGCTCAACGTCTGCATATTCTTCTGTCAGTCTGCACCTGCATTATCCTGTCAGACGCGAGCTCAGATCAGTATGGGCCCTGCAGAAAAACTGACTCGCAAGGGTACCACGGGCTGACGGTCCGCCTCCACTGCCATCTTTTCCATGATTTTCATTTATGGGTGAGGTGAGGCTTCAACCACCTCCCCCTGCTTTCATTTACTTCTTCATCGGGATCATAACAAGGTCGAGTCGATTTGGCACCTGGAGAAAGTGGTGACCCCTTCTGCGGCAACATCGACGTTTTGGCCCTGGGCGTAGCTCATGTGAACTATGCACCTTTACCTGCATACGACCTTGGGCCATGACCCAATGCTTATCCCCTATGAAATTTCAGGATTTCACATTTCAGGAGTCTTCACTCCACTTGATTCCCAATATCCTGATGCTCGAACTCGCGAAATGGCCTCTCTCAGATTGACGGTCGGATATGTTATGCATCCAACGACCATGATTACATCCTGGAAACCCGAGTCACCAACCGATAAACAAGTGCTTACTCTTCTTTGTGGCCCTGCTTTTCTATATGACCTCAGACGATGACCTGGGGCTCTGCCTTGAATATTTTCGGGACTTCACTTTTCAGGGAAACGGGGCGTTGCTTCCTGTCAAACTTTCAATTTGCAAAACTATGATTTCAGGATTTCGCATTTTGCGAACTTGCATCGTGCTCCACGCTAAAATCCCAACTCGCGAAATCACGAATTCGCTAATATGTTGCCACGTGCCCCTCCGATTTGGACGGCCGAGATATTCTTCGCACTTCAGGACTCGGGGGTTTCGTGCCTTCCTCACTTCAAAATCCCCGAAGTGGCATTCTCCGCTGTCCCGATATGCACGTGCCTTAGCACAATGTGCCCCAACTTTGGATGAAACACAACTGTGGGTTTTTTAAGCCCCCTTCTTTCACATTTGATCATCCAATGACCAACTCCTAAGGAAAATCACCCCCCTGCAAGAATATGTGATACCATTAGGCTCCATGGGGGATAGAGTCCTCCTTGCGAAGCTCTAAGATCTCTTTTGCAGTTCCAGTTGCCTTATGTTGGGCTATGGAGTCAAGCTCAAAACACCCTGCTGAGGAACACAGGTCAATAAGTAAAAAATGAAAATAAACACACATGCTCCATGGAGCTTATTTATGTATAGTCCTAAACTAATTTATTTTTACACAGTGCTAGGTGAAAGCAAATTTCCACCATAGCCATTAAAGTAACTTCCTGACTGGAAGTTCCTTTACTCTGTCAATGATTGATAATAGACAATGCAACCGTGACAACAAAACGGTTACATCCTTCATCTTTCCTTGAAATGTTGAAGTTGAGAAAAATCTAGGCAACTCCAAGGCATGAAGGAAATGCAGTTCCATGTGCTCGATGAAAGGCTTATAGAATGAGTGGGAAACTCTAGAAAATTTGTAACAGATAGCCCGATCTACTCCACAACTGATCACACATGGTTGAATAACTCTGATAAGCACAGGTGGATGAGAAGTTAATGCAGGCTGACTGGTCTCAGGTGGTGGCTACTCACCTACAGGCTCTAGGCATGCTATGAACTACCCCTTCTGCTGCTCCTTTTCTTCTTTATGGATTTCCCAAGGGTCAGAGTCATAATCATCATAAACAAGACCCATGGGAAAGATCTACTCTTCAATCTGCTGCTCAGGATGGCTGATTTTCTCATGATGATTTTCGTTAATGAATAGAGAACAGGGCTCTACTATATGCTCTTGAAAATTCGGCATATCCAGCTCAGAATCTGATTCGTAGGTGTCATATACAGGCTGGATACTCCACAGGTTAACAAATTACGATGTGGGGCCGTGCTTCTCTTCATCTGAATAATCATCGAAGCTAGGGACAACATGCACCTCAGGAGCAAAATGCAAGGCCTCTACAACTATAAAATCCTCATTATCATCCTCAGTAGAGATGCCAAGAACATCGACCTTAAGGACTGGAAAATCCTCTACGCTTTCTTCAGATTCCAACCTTTCTAGTTTGGAAGAGAGAGATTTTATCAGTTTCATTACTTTTCCCAAAGCATATTCATCTTCCTCATGGCCCTCATCCTCATAGCCTTCACTAGTCACAACCATATCTTGATCATGGCCTTAACATTCCTCACAACAATTATGACAGATTAACTCAAAGGAACAATACCTTTGACAATGCTTATTAAAGGTTGCATGAAACTGTTCCAGGGAGGAGATGCTAGTAGGGGGCAAGGATTGATACCACTCATGGGCATCCCCATCCAATGAGATCATGAACATCTTCATTAAAACATCCTCATGATGTATCTCCCACTGATGCATGAGTTCATGAAACTCATGGAGATTCCGAGCAGGGTTGTCCTCTTTATGCTCTCTAAATATGGGCAAATAATTACCCCATTCATCCATAGCAGAGATAACATTAGGAAAACCAATAACATTAGAAAAATTAAAAGGAGCAAACCTCCGAGCCAGGATTTTGTTAATTTCGAACCAATGGAGTTGCCAATTGATCCTTCAATCATGGAGTCGCCAGGTGAATGATATGCAAAATGAGTGTCTCTAGTCTTTGTTCACCATCAAAGACTGGAATCGATCTTTATGTTATCCCAGGGAGCTACCAGGTGTAGCCAAAACTAGTCACACTAAAACAACGGAGCCGAGGCAGTGGAGTCACCTTAGTGGAGTCACTAGGTGCAAGCGCAATCTTCAATGGTTCCGATACCTGATGCACCTTCAGAATCAGAAGCTCGTTGCCATTCTCCCAGGGAAGATATCTTCACTTTCATCCTCGACAATGACGCTAGAAATGTTAGAACCAGAAGTCACCTCCTCATTGCAGGGGAGGTAAGCCCAGTACCCATCAATGTTTGGGGTGGATGTTGGTTTAAATGTGGATGGTCGATGGACAAAACTCAACAACATGAAAGATGTTCAACACATAACTGGACAGGAAATGCACAGGGAAGTGAGGGCCACATTAAATTCAGTCAGTAAATTTAGTTAAAGAGAGAGCAGAGGGAAGAAATAGGAGAAAGGGTGAAGGAGACTGCTCTGAGCATCAGACCTTCGAGCAGCTCAGAGAAGAAAATCCAAGCTCAAGAGCATTCTTGAGCTTAAATTCAGACACCGAAATATGTCTACAAGGGACACAGTTACAACTGTAGTATGATCAAACCTCCGTCATCCTACAACTGCAATAGCTCGACTGGATCCTCCATGCCCGAGCCATTCAATGTGGGAAAGAAACAAATACACATGGAAATGAATAAAACTGACCACGATACCGCTATAATCAAACYTCCATTACAACAGAATAACAATCCTTGACTGGATCATCCATGCCCGAGTGTTTTAAACAACTTTACAGACAAAATGAAAGWGAAAGGAAGTTGACTTCTATTAACATGAAAGTCTCAAATCAATTACATAACCAGAGAACAACTCCGGCAGAACAAAGTTACAGATTGGGAGCTCTGCTCAACCCCCTTATCAAAATCCCATAACTCCACATATATACTCAAAATAATTCGCCATCCTCAACAGAGGCATGCTTGAACCATTGCATTCAAGGCTTGACGTCTACATCTTCTTCTATCAGTGTGCACTTACATTCTCCTGTCATACGCGAGCTTAGATCAGTATGGGCCCTGCAGAAAAACTGGATCGCAAGGGCACCACGGGCTAATGGTCCGCCTCCACTACCAGCTCTTCCATGCTTTTCATTTATGGGGTGAGGCGAGGCTTCAACCACCTCCCACTGCTTTCATTTACTTCATCGAGATCAGAATGAGTCAGAGTCAATTTGTCACCTGGAGAATGTGGCGATTCCTTCTGCGAAAACATCGACGTTTTGGCCCTGGGCGTAGCTCACGTGAACTCTGCACCTTTACCTGCATACAACCTTGGGCCATGACCCAATGCTTATCCCCTATGAAACTTCAAGATTTCGTGTTTTGGGAGTCTTCACTCCACTGGATTCCCAATATCCCGATGCTTGAACTCGCGAAATGGCCTCTCTCAAATTGACGGTTGGATTTTCTATGCATCCGACAGCCACGATTGCATCCCTGAAACCCTAGTCACTAGCTGATAAACAGGTGCTTACTCTTATTTGTGGCCTTTCTTTTCTATATGACCTCGGGCCATGACCTGGGGCTCTGCCCCAAATGTTTTCAGGACTTCTCTTTTCGGGGAAACGGGGCGCTGCTTCCTGTCAAACCTCTGATTTGCAAAACCGCGACTTCGGGATTTTGCGTTTTGCGAACTTGCATCATGCTCCATGCTAAAACCTTGATTCGTGAAATTGAGAATTTGCTAATATACTGCCACGTGCCCCTCAAGTTTGGACGACCTAGATCTTCTTCGCACTTCAGGACTTGGTGGTTTCTCGCCTTCCTCACTTCAAAATCCTCAAAGTGGCATTCTCCGCTGTCCCGATATGCACATGCCTTAGTACAACGCGCCCCGACTTTGGATGAAACACAGTTGTGGGTTTTTTAAGCCCCCTTCTTTCACATTTGATCATCCAATGGCCAACTCCAAAGGGAAAACACCCCCCTACAATAATATGTGATAACACAATCAAGTGTAAATGAGTAATCTAGGGGTTCCTACAATGGAAGCAAATGCATCAATGTTTCAAGGATATCCTCCACCAACCAAGCATATACATCCCATAAAACCTATCAAGGGCCATACACCCTAAGTGTTAGTGGAAGGTGAAGCCACAAAGAGTGCCCTATGGGCCAGTTTGATGTCAAGTAAATAGAAGACAAAAGAGGAAGAAATATCAACAAGAAAACAATGCATGCCAAGGAAGAATGTCGAGATAGGGGAACCAACAAGCCTAATTACCATGTAAGAATGATAGAAACTAAAATATGAAACATAAATGACACAAGAAAGAGAAATAAGCCTAACTATAATGTGAACAAAACAATATCTTAACTATGAGATTATAGATAAACAAGTTCTAATTATCATGCAAGCAGAATAGTAACTAGAGTATGTGAGTAAATCTGTTAAGTGCCTTAGATCTGAATAATCAATCACAGACAAGATACAAAGAATAATATGGAATAAATCGAAGTTTATTAAAATGAAACCCTTATGGTGGGGAAACACCTTATATGTGATCATTTTATGGAAGGAATCCACTCCTATTCACTTGCCTCTTCGAGGGGGAAACCTCCTAATGAGCTACACTCCAAGTACAATACTCTTCAACCATACCCATTGACATTGCTTACACCTCTTTATATAATACTACCTACTACCTAGGAAAATTCTAGAGAAGGAGCCTTCTAGCAAGCTTCTCACATTTATTGTATTCACACTAGTACAATAGGCCTTATTTACTAATGGTGGCCTTCATTACATATATTCAATAAATATAACTACCATATTGGGCCTTATTTAATAATATAGAAAACCTATTCCACCTTACATTAAATGGCCTCCACTATTATCACTATGGGCCCTTCGGCCCCCCATTACACCCCGAGGTATACTACATTCCACCCCCCTTAGAAAAGTGTTGTCCTCAATGCTTGTTGTGAGGAAGTGAAACCATATACCAGGGCCCATGGATGAGTGTGGACCATAATGATGTTGAATTAGGTTAGAGAACGAGGGTCCCATGTACAAGTGCTAGCCACCATGTTGAAGTAGTCCAAGCTCCACCTTAAATCAGGGTCCCATGTACGAGTGTTGAAGGTGAAACCCAATTGATGACTCCTGAGCTCCACGAATGACAAATGAATATGCTCAAAATAACCATCAATGACACATGGATTCAAATAAATATAACCCTCAAAAAGACCATCTACATAGTTGTAAAGGGTTGTTACCCATGATTTTGGTCATTATGATGATGTATTGATGATGGTGTACTCAGGCTCTTCATGAGAACTTTATCCTGAGAAAAAGTTATTTTCATCTCTTCCAGAAAACTCATTTTTGAAGACTGTTCACAGGCTACTAGTATATTTTCCTGCGAGAATGCATGATTCTCACAGGCTGCCTTAAGCCAGGGTGTGAGAAGTTCGCACCGTGTTGAACTGCTAGGGTACGAACTCTTTCTAAAGAAAGGAAAGAGATGAATTCTCGATGCTTCTAGAAGGGAATCTTCTAGAAGGATGAGATGGCATTCAAATGGTTATCCTAGTACTAGATTCCCTGATATTTTGGGATCATTCTTATCCAAGTAACTAATTCATTCTCT
>SNQJ01S0003857.1:10712-44175 GCA_010110895.2 Picea sitchensis
GAGGATCCAGTCGAGATGTTGTAGTTGTAGGATGACAGAGGTTTGATCATATTGCAGTTGTCACTATGTCCCTTGTAGACATATTTCGGTGTCTGAATTTGAGCTCAAGAATTCTCTTGAGCTTGGGTTTTCTTCTCTGAGTTGTTGGAAGGCCTGATGCCCAGAGCAGTCTCCTTCACCCTTTCTCCTAATTCTTCCCTATGCTCTCACTTTAACTCAATTTACTGACTGAAGTTAATGTGGCCCTCACTTCCATGTGCATTTCATGTCCAGTTCCATGTTGAACATCTTTCATGTTGTTGAGTTTTGGCCATCGACCATCCACATTTAAACCAACATCCACCCCAAACACTGATGGGTACTGAGCTTACCTCCCTTGCAATCAAGAGGTGACTTTCGGTGCTAACAGATTGCATCACTCCTTCTTTGCAACTTGCTACTACTCCCATCTCATGGATATTATCTCTTACAATGGGGGAAAATATAACATGAAATTCACACTTGGGTACTCACATATGTCTATGTACTAAGTAGGGCACTATGTAGTTCACCCTTGCATTGGATTCATGCATAACCCACCCAATGATGTTACAATATCTCTCATTATTTCTCTAATATGATGGATCATTTTCCTAGAGCCCCTCTAACCTTAGCCTAGATGTGGGACCTCACTGGGATGCCTAGCTCTCAAGTAGGTTCCTCAGGTCCATATCCCCCCTTGGTTTTCAATCCTCAGTTTCCAATTTGATTCATTTTCACCCCTTGGGGCACCCACTAGGGGCATTCTCTAATTTCATGGGTCTAATTGGGGCCACAAATGCCCTTGACTTGAGTCCATGGTTACTTAAGATGCCTTAATTTAGGTCCATATCCATCCAAACTCATTTGGAACTTGCTATTTATGGACTCAACTTGGGTCAAACCCCTTAAACCCTCTTCATATTTGGTACTCATTGTACCATGGATTCCTTTATGGTATTAAAGATGTCAATCCACAAGTCATGTAATAGAGGGTCATTTTGGGCCTAAAATCTAGTAGTATTGTTATAACCAAACCAACAATATACAACCAAGAGGCATAATATTATGGTTTTGTATGACTCGAGTACTGTAATGAATAATCCAACGTTCTCTTGCACCTCGAGGTCACTCTTTTACCCATTTATACCCTTCTATTCATGTTTATAAATTCATTGGAACTCTTCAACTCATCTAATGTTGAATCTTTTATATGTAAAAACCCTAAACTACAAGTACACACTTGGGTTAGTTTTTTATCTCCTTCCACTTCTCTTAAGCCCCTATGGATTCTTATGTAACACCATGTTTCCCCCCAAGATTGTAATTATGCTAAGACTTCATATAAGTATGTTTATGAAGCAAGCAATTATGTTTTGATTTAATAAAAGCACCAAAACCACTAACTGAGAGGGAACAACCTTGCAAGTACTGGCCATGATACACAAGTAGGAATTGATGAAGTGATGATTGATGAAGTGGCATGGAGTGGAAAGTTGAGCTATTTTTATTAAGAAAACATGGATCTTGTTTAACAAGCTAACTTATGCTTGCTAAGCATAAACTCATACCTCCAAGCATACATGATCTGAATGAGCCACGTGGCCAGTTATGGAAGGCCAAGGAAGTGGTTGAGGTAGTTAATGGTTGTTGACACATTGGTCTTTTGAAGGAGCAAGGGGCCAATTGAATGACTTAATGACAAGACAACACATTTTTCCCCTTCAGAATGGGAACTGCGAACTGCAGGTTGCATCTGCATGAAGGCCATGAGAATCCCAAGGAGATCAGTGGAGGAAGAGACTGATCCAAATGGATTTTGAAAGTCTCAAAAATCAAATTTCTCAAATTCTCAATAAAATGACATGATCGTGAAGTGATCGTCGTAAGATTTCCGATGGCTCAAACGGATCGAAAAATGGAGTCCGTATGCAAAATTTATTGCAATCTGAAGTTTGGGTCAAACAGGTAAAAAGTCAACTGGTCAAGGGACACGTGGCATATTCAACATGTGACATGTGGCAGCTTCTAAATTCGACAAGTGGAAACCATTAGGTGATGACTTGTGGTATCACTAGGTCATGACAAGTGGAAACCATTAGGTGATGACATGTGGTATCACTAGGTCATGATAAGTGGCAAGGGTTCATGATGACAAGTGTCAAAGTTTTGATAGTCCATGTGGCAAAAGATTGGCCAACGTTGGGTTGACACGTGGTCCAATCCAAGGGTGCCACATGTCACCATGGTCAAGGCCTTAAAAAGGTCAAATTTATATTGTTGGACTCCATGGGATTCGATCCCATGACCTGCCTCTTCAAATGATTTAAGCACAATGAGCTAACCACAAAGGGTGAATTAGTACTTTAGAAAAATAAGCCACTTTTCATAAATTTAAACTAAAGCACCTTATCCAACTAAGGGAGGTGCACCCCTTAGCACTAGGCCACATGGCCCTCATATGACCACAGAAGGAGGGCATGTGCCCTAACTGGGGGCTTAAGCAAATTTTGGGTTTTGACCTTTTTAGTGGATTTTTAGCTTATTTTTAGTGATTTTTTAGGATTTTTGGCCCTCTTAAGGGGATATGAGCCCAAGCTAAGGCCAGAAAGTTGGGGGGAAGTTGGATTTCAACTCCCAACTCAGAATCTATATAAACCAGAGGTTTTTGACAGTCCAAACAAGTTTAGAACAGAATAAATGTTGTAGAATTGTGAAGCCAAAGACATTTTTATGCAGGGAAGCCATTGAGGAGGGGAACTTTGCGGGCCAATTCCGGGAGCTACGCTCAACCATTTTCAGTGCTGTCAGTTGCATTGGATTTTTGAGGTCGAGAAGAACACATAAATACCATCTTTTAATCCAATTGACTCTTTTATAATGTACTTTTGAAGCATTGAAGACAAATAAGAAAGCCTCACCCACTGAGACAAAGGCTCGGAGATGTAGGCAATCTTGCCGAACTCCATTAACAACTTTGTTGTTATGGTTTGTTGATTATTTGTGCTTACTTTCATATCTAAATTTCTTATTATGTCTTCCATGTTATATCATTAATTTCTTCCTCTTTCTTCAATTCCTAAATGATTAATGAACTCATGTTTTAAAACTTAACCATAGTCTTAAAAGATATTTTTGTATCAAGTGGTATTAGAGTAGGTTGACGGTTGGTTTTTGAGTTTGTATGATTACCAGGGAAAGGCTGAATCATGGTGAAGGCGAGATTGTTTAAGACAATCCTGAGATTGGATCGAGAAAGAGGACTTCTCAAAGTGAGAAGATGGCATCGGAAGAGGGACTTTCTCATACTGAGATAGAGTTTCAAAAGACTTTCTTCGCCATGTCGGAGATGGTAAAGGTTTTATATGATGATTACTTGGATCGAAAGAGACCAATTCTAGGTGACTATTCAAAATAAAAAAGTAAAGAAGGAGAGGATCCTCCTAAACCTCCTCCTTAACCTCCTTCTCCATCAACTTCTTCTTTTTCAAGTACAAGTTCCAAATCCACCACAAGAAAACATTCCCATAAACATAAACGTGATATGCTTTTACTTAAGCTTGATGTGAAGTTTGAATTACTCATGTATGATGGTGAACTCAATGTAGAGAGGCTTGATAACTGGGTCAAATATATGGAAGTTTATTGCAGTGTGCAACAAATCAAAGATGAGGCAACTCAAATCAAATTGGCATAGATTCGAATTGCAGGCACAACACTCATCTGGTGGCAAAGCAAGTTGCAAAATGACGCGCAACAAGTGGGTAATCAATTTCCATCATGGCAAGTTTTTTTTTTTTTTCTGCACTTAAAAAACAATTTTATCTTTTGGGTTATAAAGAGAAGGCTTTAATTGAATGGCAAGGTCTTAAACAAGAAAGGCACAAACAGTGCAAGAATACACAGATGAATTTTGTAAGATGGAATTAATGTTAGACATTCCATTACATACCCAAGAAACTCTTATGAAGTATATAGGAGGTTTACCTGCACATATTCGTAACACTGTATTTATGTTTGGACCTACTAATCTTGATGAGGTTTCTGTTCAAGCAACATACATTGAGGTAGATAAAATAGGAGTTGGTGTATTAGGGGAATCGTCTTCAAGAAAAGAGGACAAAGGAAAAGGAATGGCAAGAAAGCAAATTCAACCACAAGAAGGGAAGAGAAGCTCTCTTACAAGCATTGCAATAAAGAAGGGCGTGGTGATGACCATTTCTAACAATTGCATCCCGAGAAGAGATCGAAGTGGTTCAAAGAAAGGAAATGGAGGCAAACATTTGTAGCAGCAACACGGCCAATAGACTTTGGATTAGATTCGAGTGATGAGACTAAGAACACAGTAGTTGGTTTGATAGGTAAATTTTGTGATGGATATGATTCTAGAAGTAATTTGTTTCACATAAGGGTCATAATGAAGCATAGTAAGGTCAACAAATTGATAGATAGTGGATCTCAATATAACTTGATTTCAGAGGAAGTGGTTAAACAATTGGGATTAAACACTCAGACACATCATAAACCTTACTCACTTAAATGGATAAGCAACAATTATAAATTGCACATAACAAAGCAATGCACTTTAAAGTTTGCCATTTCATCAAAAATTGTGGATGAGGTAACATGTGATGTGGTGCCACTCAATCAGTGTGGAATGGTCTTAGGCAGTCCTTATTTGGATGATCGCACAACAATATTCTACAGGGAACATAATCAATATCACTTAATCAAAGAAGACAATGAATATGTTGTACATGTTGATGAATGCAGCTATGGGAGACATCCTCCAACTTACAAACCTGTGAGATGTGGAACATGGCAGCTATTTGAAGTGTTTCTCTCAGCTTACAAACCTAAGAGTAATCCCCTATGAAGGGTTTTTGGTTCCTTCCTGGGATAGATTCAGGAACGTAAAGATGGTCTCCTCCATGACATGAGTGAGAAGAACTCCAGATGATTATTCGATGTAAGAGCGATCTGTTGAGTTAGGACGTGCTTGTGGCTGAGCACAAGGTAAACGTGGGAAATCCCAAAAGTGTTGGGCACATCATCATGAGAACATAAATGAAGATGATGTGATGGCCTCCTTTGTGCAGCAACAGAGTTGACAAGAAGAATCCAGATGATCCTCCTATTGGTGGCAGTAGGACAGCTTATCTGTAGAGCAGACGTGCCTGTGGACGAGCACATGTGAACATGTGAAAACCTAGTTTATCTATGTAATGAAGTGAATCAGGTCTATGGAATCCCTATGGATGTGCCCCTGGTGGAGAGCACTAACCCTAGTTATTGTGTAAAGGGTACAGATCGGCCCTATCTTATTGTGTCTAAAGATAAACTGTAAAAGATAATTAATAGTAATATTAATAGTAATTATTATAATAAAAAATAATAAATATGTCTAAGTGAAGTCGGCCCTATTGTTCCAATAGACACTTTAGTTGACAGGACAAGTCTAATATAAGTAAGAGGAAATCTTTCATTGTAGACAGACACACACTTGTGAGTTTTGGAAATTTCAGCAAGTACACTTCTTGGTCAAAGTTGCGCACCTCTCTTGGGCGCTAGAGTTATAGGGTTTTGTGCACCCTCTTGTGTGCTGGATATTCTTGGTGGTGAAAGGTATTTCTCTTGAAGAATATAGCAAAGGATTTGGTTGGGTTTTTCTCCCTTGTTTGAGAAGGGTTTCCCAAGATATATCTTGTGTTCTTGTGCATGGTGTTTCTTCTTGTGATCTTGGTTGCTACAACATTCTTGTTTATGGTTAAAACATGATGAAATTAAATGAACTACATGCTTAAACTAGCTTATGAAAAATCAACATGGTATTAGAGCATAGGTCTTGAAAGAACCCATTGCACAAGCATTCTTCACAAGAAAAAGGAAAAATGTCACTTTTGTCGTACATGAAAATTAGGGATTTTTATTGAAGAAGATTTTCAGCCTCAAAACCATCTATAAAAGTGCGCCCTAACCCAAGGAAATCTTTGGCACCTTCAGTGCACCTTTTCAGTGGGAAGATTTCCCAGAAAGTGAAACCCTAGTTTTCACAAAGTACCAAAAGTACCAAAAAACCATAAGTACCAGAGTACCAAAAGTACCAAAAAACTAGAAGCACCAGTCCAGAAATCCATTGGTCAAGTTTGAGGGGGTAAAATTTGGATTTTCATAAATTTAATTGCACCGGCTTACTCGCCTCAACCCAGCGCATCTATCCCTTGGATCAAAATTTCAAAATTTGAAGTTTGAAAAATTAGGGTTTCCTCATAAAACCCTAAATAAAACCCTAAGTTGCAGTTGAAGTTGAAGCTTTAGAATCAATTGTAGTAACAATTGCAGTTGTAGTATCAGTTGTTGTACCAGTTGCAGTCACCCTTGAAGTCTTTTAAGAAGTTGGTAAATATTACCGCTGATACCAGATGGTGCCACTACCTGCAAATGCTTTCAGAGGTATGTACTCACATATGTTGAAATTGTTAAGCTTTAAAGGGTATTCGCAGGAGAAGGGATATATTGTCATGGATCCAGAAGGATCTCAATATCCAACACATTCAGAAGAATAATGCAACCCAAGTTTGATTATTCTGACATGCATCTATTTGTTATGACATTTATTTGACCTAGGTTGCATGTTAAAGCTATGACCATCATACTAACCTTTGGTCAAAATTAAAGTCAAGATAGTAGATGGATTAAAGTTGAGATCATAGAGTTTGTTCTCTAACCCAACCTTTTTTCAAGATAGAATATTGTCCTAGTACAAAATACAAGTTGAAGAAAGCACTTGTTATCTTGAGTGAAGGAGACTTGGAAGAAAAGCAACACATTGGAAGTGAAGACTCCAGGTTTGATTGTTGTAATTGTCATTCCTCTAACTTATATTTCTAAAGTTTTCTACATTACAAATAGGTCTTGTAGCTGTGATAACAATCCTTAAAATTGTTTTGATTCTAGAGATGTACTCATTATTCTCCTTTAGGAGATATTCTTGTTTTGGTTCCTCTTGTTTTCTTGTTCCAGACAGGTCAAGAACAAAGGAAGATCGTATCCTTCAGACGGAGTCACATTGACTCAGAGGGAGTCAAAAATATTTGAGAAAGAGGAAGAATAGAACCATCCTTGAGACAATCAATGAAATAATGCATGATCATAATCTTTCTATGATTTCATGGGCAAAAGCATGCATGATGCAATATATGTTCAGAACAAGAGTCTTCGCCAGAATAGAACCCTTCACCATAGTGAATCCTGAGATTGAACACTTCAGGTTATTTGGGTGCCCAGTGTATCTTCATGTACCCAAAGAGAAGAAGTCCAAGCTAGATCCTTTAGAAAGAAAGGATACATTGAATCTTCAAAGACATTCCAGATCGACATCCCTAGTCAGAGACAGACTAAGACAAGCAGAAACGTTGTCCTTGAAGAAGAGATAGTCTTTCAAAGATATAGAGAATCTCAAATGGAGATTGACAGTAAGACTCTACCTTCTCCCCCTTCAGCAGTTCAGAGGGAGAAATACATTATTACAGTTGATCCAGTTGATCCAGTTGCTCTAGTTGATATACTAAGTGATATTGCAGCAAGGCATAAAATGCCTACCTAGACTCACTATGCAAGAGGTAGAAAAGCATACAAGCTTCTCAAGGCACCTTTCGAGAAAGTAAAAGAGTTTTTCAAATCTATCCTCCAGTCATGAGACACTTCATTGATGATAAGACTCCATGTCTTAGAAAAGCAACAAGAGAACCAGTATGGCCAAATGCCATAACAGAAGAGTATCGGTATAATTTAATAGGATGGTGCATAAGATATTATTCAGGGACCAGAAAGAGAAACTTGTGGTAAAGCATGTAGCTAATGAAAGTATCAAGGTAATACAAAACGAGATCTATAGCCATAGGTTTCTCTCAAACAGAGGGAGTTGTCTATGATGAAACACCTGATCCAGTGAATCAGATCCACTTCCATCCATAAGTTGGAAACTATATCAGATAAATGGATTATTGATAAGTCTGGATTTCAAACAAGAGTGTTGATGATCCAAACTTCTATCATTACAGTATTGGTGACGAAATCCTGGTCCTAATGACCTATTCAGAAAAAGTTGATGTTACAAGTAATCCTTGATTTCTGAATTCGAGATGAAGAATCTGAGTATGATTCACTACTTCTTGGGACAAGAGGTATGACAGATGACCGATAAAATCTTCAGTGAACCAGAAAATCCCTTCTGATTGATGTTCTACCTTGAAGTCTTCCATGGTTTTTGATTGTCACAGGAAACATAACTTTGTAGCCTTAAGTGCACCAGAGATAGAGTATATAGCAGTAAGTATGCGAAGCAATGTGGCTTCACATAATTCCGACATATCTACTTGACCATGAGATGGTTCCTATGTTGATGACAGAGAGCCATATATAAATCTCCTTAAAGAACCCAGAGCTTCCTAATGGATTGTCACATAGAGAGACAAAATTTTATTATGTCAGAGATATGATGTAGAAGAAAATTGTATACTTGCAGTACCTTTCTCCACCTAAGCAGACTGCAAAATTCGACACCAAACATTTACTTGGTGAAGAACTCCTTACGAGTTAAGAGGGAGTATGGATGACCTTAGCCAAAAAAAAAAATCAAATTAAATCGGTATGATACTTGGCTTGATGAAGAATGCCTCCCTAACTGAGAGGGAGTGTTGATGAATGAATCTACGAGAGACATCCTCCATCTTACAAACATGTGAGATGTGGAACATAGCAGCTATGTGAAGTCTTTCTCTCAGCTTACAAACCTGAGAGAAATCCCCTATGAAGGGTTCGTGGTTCCTGCCTTGGACAAAGTCAGGAACGTAAAGATGGCCTCCTCCATGATGTGAGTGAGAAGAACTCCAGATGATTATCCAATGTAAGAGTGATCTGTTGAGTTAGGACGTGCCTATGGCTGAGCACAAGGTGAACATGGGAAATCCCAAAAGTGTTGGGCACATCATCATGAGAACATAAATGAAGATGATGTGATGGCATCCTCTGAGCAGTAGCAGAGTTGTCGAGAAGACTCCAGATGATCCTCCTATTGGTGGAAATAGGAAAGCAAATCTGTAGAGCAGACGTGCCTATGGACAAGCACATGTGAACGTGTGAAGACCTGGTTCATCTGTGTAATGTTTTGAATCAGGTCCATGGCATCCCTATGGATGTGCCCCTAGTGGATGAGAACTAGTGGGTGTGTCAGATCCTTTGTTATATGTTGTTCAAGAGTCAGACCTACATGTAACCCTAGTTATTGTGTAAAGGGTACAGGTCGGCCCTATCTTATTGTGTCTAAAGATAAACTGTAAAAGATAATTAATAGTAATAGTAATAGTAATAGTAATAGTAATAGTAATAGTGATAGTAACTATTATAATAATAAATAAATAATATTTCTAAGTGAAGTCGGCCCTATTGTGCCAATAGACACTTTAGTTGAAAGGACAATTTTAATATAAGTAAGCGAAAATATTTCATTGTAGACACACACACACTTGTGAGTTTTGGAAATTTCAGTAAGTACACTTCTTGGTCAAAGTTGCACACCTCTCTTGGGTTCTAGAGTTATAGGGTTTTGTGCACCCTCTTGTGTGCTGGATATTCTTGGTGGTGAAAGGTCTTTCTCTTGAAGAATATAGCAAAGGATTTGGCTGGGTTTTTCTCCCTTGTTTGAGAAGGGTTTCCCAAGATATATCTTGTGTTCTTGTGCATGGTGTTTCTTCTTGTGATCTTGGTTCCTGCAACATTCTTGTTTATGGTTAAGACATGATGAAATTAAATGAACTACATGCTTAACCTAGATTATGAAAAATCAAAAGTACATGCTCATCACTTAAAATCAAATTAATCTCTTCAAACAATGGAACAATTAAGGAAGGTATCTTATGCAAGCAACACACCTATAATTGTGCCAAATAAA
Organism: Picea sitchensis; assembly: GCA_010110895.2. Classification (NCBI taxonomy): domain Eukaryota; kingdom Viridiplantae; phylum Streptophyta; class Pinopsida; order Pinales; family Pinaceae; genus Picea; species Picea sitchensis. The sequence goes on from SNQJ01S0003857.1 coordinate 20,683, forward strand.
GCAATTGATCTTAAGCATGAACATGAGCTGGTTGTGGAATGGAAGTTCAATCATAATTTGCTTCAATATAAGCTAATGTCATGCAAGTACTACAAACATTTTATCTCATTTGCAGTCATATTTCTGATGTTATCGCTGCTAATGTTTTCAACATGGATGGTAGTGGCTTCAGTAAGATGTGAAAGAGTACAAGTGGCTAACAATATGATRTCAGTTGTCATGTTTGTTTTTCAATTGATMTTGATGATACATGTGCACAGGACAAATTTTAAAGACAAAGAACAAGTGGGGTGGCCTATCCCGCACTTGATGACTGGTTAATACCCTTTTTGAGGACCAAAAGGTCTTAGTGGGGAGGTGTGATCCAAATGGATCTRGAAAGGATCAAAAATAAAATTTCTCAAATGACCAATAAAATGAAATGATCGTGAAGTGATCGTCGTAAGATTTCCGATGGCGCAAATGGATCGAAAAACGGAGTCTGTATGCAAAAGTTATTGCAATTTGAAGTTTGGGTCAGACAGGGAAAAAGTCAATTGGTCAAGGGACACATGGAATTTTCAGCATGTGACACGTTGAAGCTTCTAAATTTGAAAAGTAGAAACCATTAGGTGATGACATGTGGTATGACTAGGTCATGACAAGTGGCAAGGGTTCATGATGACAAGTGTCAAAGTTTTGATAGTCCATGTGGCAAAAGATTGGCCAACCATGGGTTGACACATGGTCCAATCCAAGGGTGCCACGTGTCACCATGGTCAAGGCCTTAAAAAGGTCAAATTTATATTGTCAGAATCCATGGGATTCAATCCCATGACCTACCTCTTCAAATGATTTAAGCACAATGAGCTAACCACAAAGGGCGAATTAATACTTTAGAAAAAAAAAACCCACTTTTCATAAATTTAAACTTAAGCACCTTTTCGAGCTAAGAGAGGTGCGCCCCTTAGCACTAGGCCACATGGACCTCATATGACCACAGAAGGGGGGTGTGCACCCTAACTGGGGGATCAATCATATTTTTTGCCAAATTTTGGGTTTTGACCTTTGTAGTGGATTTTTAACTGATTTTTAGTGATTTTTGAGGATTTTTGGCCCTCTGAAGGGGATCTGAGCCCAATATAAGGCCAGAAAGTTGGGGGGAAGTTGGATTTCAACCCCCAACTCAGAATATATATAAACCAAAGTTTTTTTACAGTCCAAACAAGTTCAAAACATGAGAAATGTTGTAGAATTGTGAAGCCAAAGACATTTTTATGCAAGGAAGCCATTGAGGAGGGGAACTTTGCGGGCCAATTCTGGGAGCTATGCTCAACCGTTTCCAGTGTCGTCAGTTGCATTTGATTTTTGAGGTCGATAAGAACACATCCAAACCATATTATAATCCAATTGACACTTTTCTGATGTACTTTTGAAGCATTTAAGAGAAATAAAAAAAACCTCACCCACTGAGACAAAGACCCGGAGACGTAGGCAATCTTGTCAAACTCCGTTAACAACTTTGTTGTTATGGTTTGTTGATTATTTGTGCTTACTTTCAGATATGCATTTCTTATTATGGCTTCCATGTTATATCATTAATTTCTTCCTCTTTCTTCAATTCCTAAATGGTTAATGAACTCATGTTTTAAAACTTAACCATAGTCTTAAAAGATCTTTTTGGATCAGAGACCCAAGGTGGAAAAACACCACTGGAGACTAGATGAATGAAGTTGTTAGACCAGACACATGAGACAAACATAGAAAAAAAAAAAAAAAAAACGCAACGAGTAACTGAGAATGGTATTAGAGGAGATCTAAGTACACAGGAACTTGAGAAGAGTTAACCTGAGAAAAAATGAGGGAGTAGTAGACTCACAGAGAAAAAGAGCGCAGTGACTAGAGATGCTCATGGAATCAGATTGAAGAAGAAAAGAAAATGAAAAGCTTTCCTTGAGGAAAATAAGAAGCTTTCCCAATTTAATATTGATCACCCTAAAATAGAGAAGACCTGAATCAAGACTGGAGCAATAGAGGGCTACAACTTGGTGCTTACTAGACAGAAACCGACACTAATAAGGGGAGGTCGTTGAGGGACTATTTAGCAGAGAAGATACCCTTTATGAAGAGGAAATCTAGTTGAAAAACCACATGATAAACCTGTAGAGACATTGAGCTCGGTGGGAAGGGGGCAACTTTTGTTTTTGTCAGTGCATGAAGTAGAGTAACCTTCATGGATCATCTAAGTGGAAACCAATTGAATCATTCCCCTTGTGGTATCATGGCTTGGAACGGGGGTGGAGTATTGTAGGAAGGAACTGTATATTATGGCCTAAGGTTGGGAGGAAAGGTGTGCCCTCTTAGTCAGTTGGTGTTAGAAATTCCCTAATCAGATAAGTATGTGACTTGATCTATTTAAATTGTAAATGAATGTCATGATTCTATAATTATTTGATTAAATGAGAACCGTGAATGTTTATAATCAGTGAAATGAACCCTTGAAAATTGTGATATATTGATATTGTCAATGTTTAACTTATTAAGCCGTGAAAATGGATGAGTGTGGACAGTTTGTATTTCTATGGACCTATTGTGACAAACAACATCCTCCCAAATTTATGCTTAATGATCAACAATGAAATTTGGGCCCCTTCGTTTTTTGTAAATTTCTTTTGATATGATTGAATCTTTTGGTTTTATTTAATGTTTGTAAATAGATTTATTTTGTGATCATTTATGAGTGTCGGGGTTTAGCATTGAGGCATTTACATGTTTTGATCCTTTATCTGAAGATTATTGAACATTCTATCTTTTGAATTTCATGAATCTAAAAAGAATTTGATTTCGAAATAGTTCCAATCCTAGTTCGCTTTTACGGATTTCATTGTTTTCCATATGATTAGGATTATTGTTTCAGTCACATCAGGTATTTCAAAATTTTCATAAATTTCATTGCAAATTGAGTCTTAGCTACAGTATTTCCTTGGCTTATAAACACTTAGATTTTTCAAGTCAAGTCTTAGCTACAATATTTCCTTGACATTCTTGTTTTAGTTTTGTTCATGCTTTGAATTGTAAAACGTTAATATCTATAGAATTATTTGATTATGAATTAGTTGTTAAGTTTGTATAGTTTTACATAACATTATAATAAAATTAATGACCAAAACTTCTACAAAAGATATCATATTTGGTTGAGTCTAGTATGTTATTACTTACCATTATGCCTATGGGACTTTTTCAAAACTTATGTGAATTCTCCAAAAAATCATGAATAATTAAAATCACACATAGTTTAAGTGTTTTCACATTTGATTAAGTCATGAGAGTTCCTAGGTCATATTTTCATCACAAGACTTTGCCAAATGGAACTTCATAACCATTATGTCATATCACTTGTCCTGAGCGAGTACACCTCCTCAGTCCTAGCCATAACTTCAAATTAATGCATCCATCAACTCAGAGAGTGGGCAGGTACATGCATTGAGTAGGTCATTTGGGGTTTTTTCAATTAATGCTTTACGATTTACCATTCATGAGGTTTTCCTTCCCTTCGTAGCGAGGATTGTGAATGAGGTTTTCCTTTTAGCTCTACGTTTTTACCTATGTCCCTGAGTTTTGTTGTGTTTCCTTCCTGAGAATTGTAGGATCTTCCAGTATGGGTCTAATCGAGAGCTGAGCCTGCAGTATCCGAGCTAATTGAGGCTCTAACTGACCATCACACATTATTTCAGCAGGTCGGGTAGCTCAAGTTTTTACTGAGCTTTCATGGTTATATTTTGCATAGTTGGGGCGAAATCAGAAACGAGTCATAGTTTTTTAGCTCAGTTTCTGACCAATTAAGGGAGAAAATGGAAAATTTGAGACGTGGGTATTTCTCAGAACGGACTCATTTGGTTGTTGTGAGGAAGTTTTGGATTTAGATACACGATTTGGGAGAAAATCGTGGTTCTTCACATGATTATTTTCAAGTTGCGACCAAGGACATTCAAAACCGGTAGACAAGGAAATTGCTTTTAGTTTCAATGGAAAATTTGTCAGGATAGGAGATGTTAAGCTATAGATATATGAAAAGTCCATTCCTAAGGCCACAGGCCTGCTAATCAGAGGAGATCATTGGCCGAAAATGTAAAATTCATAGACATACCCTAGTTTGTGTTCCTTACCTCGTCCAAAATCAAATACATTTTTGAAGGTGCATTTTTTTGTCCTGGCCAAGAAGAAATGATGATTTTTATTAATAATCATCGAACAATTTATAACATGCAAGGGTCATTATAGTTTGGTCCTTTACTATCATTTTAATTTTTTGATGATTTCATTGATTTCGAATTAAATCTATCTGTTGAAATCCCTCACTAAGATGTCATGGCTCTTTCAAAAAAATTGCTTCAGCTCATATTTAGAAACAAAATCTTAATTGTTGAATATGAGGAGATGATTGTGAGTCCAAATGCAAATTAGTTAAAAAACAAAGTATTATGTAGTTGTTCCAAATTAGTTATAACAGGAAATTATGTAGCTACTCTAATTTAATATTGTTTTTGTTATTTTAATTCATTTTATTGTGATTTTAATTTATTCTATTTTGTTTTGGACAGGTGGAAAATATGAGTTTTGATCGTGGATTATGGATTGAAGACTAATTCAAATTCCAAGGATAAAAACTTACAAAAAGAAACAATTAGTTTGGGAATTAAAATAATTTCATAATTTCTCATTCCTAACTTTAAAGGAGGATAACTACTTTTAGTTATGGAATGTAGTTACAATTTTGATGAAACTCTTTTCATATAAAAAGAGAGAAACATAATCAAAGCTATGGGTTTTTCTAGATATCCGAAACTTATGGAGAGATTCTAAGTTTTGCAAAAGGGATAACTCTTTGCACCGTTGTAAGGGAATAATTTTTTTTTGTAAAGTCTTGGTTATTTCTCTTGAACAAGATAATCAAGCTATTAAATTCAGTTTTGTTTATCTTTGTCCAAATTGGTGTAATTATCAGTTTTAGCACTGCTTTTGAAATCTGAGAATTTATGCTTATTCTAAAGCATTGTAAATCTATCTTTGCAGGGTTGGACAAATTTATTTAATGACTAAACATTGTGTTCAAGTAAATTATTATGTATTTATTGTTAGTTGTCTATCAGTTTATTGTATGTTAATTTATGAGCTTGACATTGTTATCTTATTAGAACTTCTTCTATAATATAACAACCCTTCATTTACCTTGAATACAATCATTTTAATATTGAAATTAAGTATGTGCATCCAACTATTTGATATTTGTTATTATATAGTTGTTAATGCATATTTGTTTTATTAGTTGTAAGTTAGAAGAACTATTTGTCTACCTTGTTAACTTATTTTTACCTTTTATTCAATTTTGGTTCATCTTAGTTTTTGTCTTGCTCTTAATTGAAAGTTAGACTATTCCTCTTTAAATTGAGATAGGTTAGATTAGGTTCTTGCATTCTAGATTAAAACTGCATATGCATTTAATCCATAAAGTCTCCTTTCGCAGGAGCAAAACCCAGTGTGGCATGGCTAAGCCCTTATGTCAGCCTAAGGGTTGCTTTCTTTCAAGCTAGCAGCTAGAGGGAAAATCGGGTATATCTTTTCTTGTTGATGTTAATCAAGAATATCACAAGTCAATAAGAAGAGTTAGAAGGTTATTCATTTTCTTTTGTTTGTTGATCAAATCAAGTAATAATATACATCAACAAATACAAGGCCATGTGTATATATCTTTGTACATATAAATTAACTTAGCTTAGGTTGATCTTAGGTTAGTCTTAGGACAAGGGTAACCAGAGACCCATTTGAACCAGTCAGAATCACCATCCCAAACAGATAAGGGCCTAATTGGGGCCCTGTCCGAGTGATCTTCTTATAATGTTGAACATGGTCATTTTTGGCGCTAGATGGAGGGTCACCGATGAGTGTGCATGTCAAGTTAATTCATTTTGAGTTGTTTGTTTTTAATTATTTTACTTTTATTCAATGGCTCCTAAACTTCCTATTTGGAGTTGTATATCTGGTCGAGCATTTTGCATCACTCCAATAAAGGTAGTTAAGCACTTTTCAAAGGTAAAATTTAATGGTGAGTTTAATTCTTGTGCATTTAATCATGTTCAGCAGTTTGTTTTGGATTGTAAAAAAATCGATATTGATGATGGTGTTATGTGCAGTATTTTCACTCTCACCTTAACAGGTCAGGCCAAAGACTGGTGTAGATCCTTGCCAGTTGCCTCTATTCATGGTTGGAACGAGTTCACAATAAATTTCCTTCATAATTTCCAAGACTACGATTATGAAAAGGTTTGTGATCAACTTGAAACTCTTTGTAGATTTGAAGGTGAGTCTTCTAATGATTTTCATATTCGTTTTAAATTGATTTGTTTTAAATTTAAGTCTAATGATTTGCCTTCACATGTTGAACTGATAGGGTGGTTTAAACATGTTCCTTCTCTCCCTTGTATTTCTAATAATCACAATGAATATGAAAATATCATTTTTTTAAGTTCTTTCAATACTATTGATTGTTCTCTCGAAGCAACTAATGACATGATTATACCTCTTTCATTTAATAATTCAAAGATTGAAAAGGAACTTTAGGAAGATGTTAGTACATCTAATAAAAAAAATTATTCTCTTGAAATTGTTTTAGATCCAAATGAAACGGTTAATTGTCATGAAAAAGATAAGTATAAATCAGTTTCAGATCTACTAAATTCTAGTTTTCAAGAATATATAATTGATCAAAAATATGACAATCCTGAATTTTTTTCCATTGCTAGTAAATTTGATTTCATTACTAAAGAAAACAGTCAAGAGGTAGTATTAGGAAATCAAATGTCATCTTCCATTTTAAGTGATCATCTTTCAAACAAAGAAACATTTAGATCTACATGTTTGGAAATTTATTTTTCATTATATCATGATCTGTTTATCAATAGTAATTTGTTTGATAATCATTTAGAGGTTCTTCCTTATAGTGATAGCATATTTCAAAATGGAGGAGCCACCATCAATAAAAAAAGTTACGAACATTTTACTAATAATGATCCAGATAATGAATTATCATATGATCATTTTTCTAAGCCGTGTGACATACTTTTCTTCGATCATGTCTTCAGTTTCAATTCATCATCTTTGAAGGAAGTGAGTACTAATAAAAAATCTGAAGTCATTTATGATGATAAGTTGAGTATTGAGAATGTTGAGACACTTCACCCTTCGATGATGGTTATGTCAGGTTCTCAAATTCTCAATCCTTCAAGTCAATCTATGTTTGAAGATGAGAAAAGTCATTTTTCAATGAATGTTTCAATAAATTCTCATTTTCATTATAATGATTTCAACATTCAAAATACCATCCCAATGTATGACTCTTATGATGATCAAATTGCCATCTCGATTCATGATCCTGAATCTTTTTCATTTCCAAAAGAAGATGCTAGTAATAGTTCTAATTGCATTATCTCAGCTCACACTTGTGTGAAGGAGATTCTTTTAAATCAATCCTAGCTATCTTGTACCATTAGTGTAAATAGTAAGTTAGGTGATTTTATTAATACTAATAGCTCTTTCTAGGCTTTCGAACTTATAAAAACATCATTTGAATCTAGCCTGCTATCATTTTATTCTCCCAAAGATCGACAATCCATATCAGATATTCATGCGCACTTTTAAGATTCAATAGGTATATGGTTGGAGAATTGGTTGAAAGAGAATTCTTTTGTAAATAAAGTTTTATGTTTTGATTTATTAGGTATTAATGTACATATCATATTTGTTTTTTCCTTTGATTTAGTATTCTTTGCATTATTATTACTAATGTTTGATGTGTACATATGTGCAGGTGTGAAAGAGTTTGAATGACTCCACTAGAAATATGATTATACGTAGTTATATTTATTTTATAAAATTAGAGTAGGAGTAGGTTTAGTTTAGCGTAGTTTATTTATTTTAGATTCAATAAATGATTATCTTAAGCGTATGTGAACTTAATCAAATTCACAACTTCTTCGTACTTTTATTTTTATCATAAGAAGATGTTTTTTCTTTATGGTAAGTCTCATATGCCTATTTTCATCCTTGATTATTTTTCTTGGTGATTTTAGTCATGTTTTATTATTGGTCGATTTTATTTATGTTTTGCAGGTCCCCATGGTTTGCTGCGAGCCTAGATTTGGAATTCACCCACCTTGCCCCCATGGTTCATAGAGCAGTTGTGGTGATAATTAATAACAAATAAGTCACATCGGGGAGGTCTCTGTGTTCATTTATTATCTTGTTCTTTGCTTTGAAAATTTGATTTTTTTAAAACAAGATATTTGTAAAGAAAAAGACACTTGGTGTAACTTTACCTTTTAATCATGATTGCCCCCTAGTTTTAGGTTTGACGTTTTCTTTCAATTTTTTGGCTTTGCAATTATATTTTCTTTCATATTTGCAATTTTGGGTTGGTCGTGATTTTTGGCCTTCCACGGAGTGACTGATTACTCTGTCTATGTGTCTAGGAAGTGACCGAGTCTAGAAGCTCCTATTTTTTGATTTGGTTTTGATGGATAATACCTCCCACTGATTTCTCGGGGTTTAGCTTCGAGAAGGCTTCCATCATGAGCTCGAGAATATTATCCTAATAACTATATGGCCTTATCCCTAAAGCCCTATAAGAACCAAGCCATTTCCCATGGGATAGGAGGAGGAAAGAGCTAACAAGGTTACTCTTGTGATTTGGTTGCAAGACTTGGGTAAGGAGCTTGGAATGAGACCATTGCATCACCTTCTCATTTGTAAGTTGTAATATTGCTTCTTTAATTAATAAAAGACATACTGGATGTTTCCCTCTATCTAATTGTTCATACAATTTTAAGTATTCATTGGTAGATAATTAGTATAATTGTGTTTTATGATATACTATTAGATATGTTGTTAATCCATGCATGATTGATTTGATCTTTGAGAGGATTTCGTATTCTTTGGTTGTTTTCATGTATGAATTAGATCTATAAACATATTTATTTTATGTCTATATTCTTGTCTTAGGCGCTGGTAGAACCTAAGGGAGCTTAGCTCCTGCAGGGCGCAAAATCCCTACAACAGATTGGCGACCATACTGAGGAATTTTTTCTCCATGTATTAATCCCCTTAGATTGTTGAATTTTTTAATCTTATTTCTATAGATCTTTGCCCTTTTAATTTCTCTTGTTCCATCCCAATAATTTCCCCTCTTTTTCGAGTCTAGTTGAAAACATATCCCAGATCTGTCAGATCTCGTCCAGATCCACCATTTTTTCACTTCTGAGGTTCGGTCACCCTTTCCCAGTGTACACAGAGAGACCAAAGCACATTTTACTCCATAAGGGAGTGACCAACCTCCTTAGGTCACACCTTTTTCTCTATAAGGGAGTGTCCAACCATCTTCTTAGGTTAACTAGGAGCGACCAGACCTTCTAGTCGCCATTTCTCCCTTCACAGGGAGCGACCGGTCACATTGTCTCCCTTTTCAGGGAGAGACCATTATCTTAAGATCAATTTTTGAAGATTTATCCTTCTAAATACTCACTTGGATATTTTTTTTGTGGCCTCTTCAACATTCTAGATCCACCTTGGATCTGCCTTAGATTCCTTGCTGTGAATTTTACATTTTTTTGTGAATTTTTTTGCATTTTTATTGAAAAAATTTCCTCTCTTTTTGTATGCCACTCATCTGTCATATTATTGAACTTCTTGTTGCATTTATCTGACCAAACATGTATGCCTTGACCTCCTCAAGTATTCTATAGATCCTTGGCATCTCCCTGAGAGATAGTTTGGAGAAATTTTTCTTTGATTGTTTTCCCACTCTTTCTTTGATTGCTTTGAGTGTTGATTGTTTCTCAGTCATTTGGAAGACTCTTTTCAATTTTGAAGCCTTGTGCTTTGCGTGTTTCACTTTGGAATCTTTTATTTCTTTCTTCTTATCTACTTTTCAGTGCATTACACATTGTATATTGAAAGAAAAGAAATAGAAGGAATTCCTTTCAAATTGCATTTACTTGAGAAGAAAAAGAGAAAGTATATAATTTTGTTGGCGTGTTTTCAAAAGTAGCTTAGGAAAGTTGTTTACTTTCATATTGCAAGAACTTCATTTCATCGTTTGGCATTGTTGTCCATTTCATTGAAAAGAAAATTAAGATTGCATGTTTTTGAAGTGCTTAGTTGTCATTATAAATGAGTTTTAATTTTCTTTTTGAAGTGAAAAGAAAATTAAGATTTCATCGAAAAGGAATTATTGCATTGCTTCATTCTCTGCACCTTTTTGGAGTCGAGTCCTTTACACATCATTAGTTTCACTATCGCACCCTTGAGTAAACAAACAACCATAAAATCAAGAGCTTAATAAAAATGATCTAGTAACTTTTCTTTTTTTGGGCATGTACATCAATCGTAGATCAGGATAGAGCTTTGGAATAGGTTGTGAGATGAACTCTCCAAAGCAACTAAAATCAACTTAGAATCTTGCGATAGGGATAGAAAATCCAATTTTCATATAAGCATAATTGGGACCCCCCTCTCACACAGGGGATAAACATGAGGTTGCATGTGGGAGAGAAACAGAGATTACCCCTCTGAGGCTTAACCAAATGTAGTGGAACGTTAGTATATTGGGGGTTCTTCTTGAGAATCAAATGTTTTCATTTGGTATCGAAACTTCATGAATCTAGAATCCGTTCGGGGTCCTTTGGAGCTTATTATGGTCCTCTTGAAGAATTTCAGACTTGATATCATGCCCATACTTTCAGACCCGACTATTGACTGTACCCACCTAGAGACTAACTATGAGTTGGTAATCCTAGTAGCCATAATCCTTAGGCTCTATACACAAGGTGACAGTGAAGGGGAGTCTTCATTGTACCTGGGTCAGATGTTGGTCAAACTCACTCGGGCTCCTTGGAGGGTCACCTACAGCTCTCTCTGTAAGGGGACTTGCACCAGAGCATAAGTCTGTTAAGTAGGTCGCCAACATAACTGGTCCACCCACTCCCTCCCTGAACCTTCTCATATTGTTGTTACGATGTTGGATTTCATCACCAACTAGTAAGTTCATTGTGAGAAGTTATTGGTTTGTTTAGTTTGCTTCCTAGATTTTCTAGCGTGTGTTGTTTGTTTTCTTAGTGGAACTTAGGGTTGAGTCTGTATCTATGATGTCATTCCCTGGGTATACTAATGATGGAATCCCTTTTCCAGGGATACCGTTTTTTTCTCCTTCTCTGGGACATGTTGGTCCACCTTACATCGCAAATTTGACTCTTCCTGGTCTCACGATTGGGTTACCGGTTTGGTTGTTTTCCACTCTGGTGAACGTCAATGATCCTAATGATTCATCTATAACCACTCCACCCCCGAGTCATCAACCTCATGTTGAACCTCCACCTTCTTTTCTCGTAGGGTCTTCTTCCCATTCTTCCTCTTTTCCTGGTTAAAGCTCTACAACTAGTAACCAGGTAGATAAGAAAAAGAAGAAACTGAAGATTAATAAGATGAAAACTAAGAAAGAGGAAAATATTTTGACCATTGCAGGACATGTTGGAAGCGATCAACCAACCTTTGGGCATCATGTTGGGAGTGTTTATGGTGTCATCGAGTCTGAAAATAAAAATCCCAAACCCAAATTCCCTTGCAGGATTTGCAAGGGCGATCACCTTCTCAAGGATTGCCCTGGTATTCCCAAGGTTGTAGAAGTGTGGTCTTAGGTTTCTTCTCAATCCATGTCATCAGCCGCTACAATTCATACTTGTGATAACCCATCTACTAGTAATCAAGTCAGAAGTAAGAAGGGTAAATTCAAATTTCCTTTCTTATTATGTAAGGAGATGCATTGCACCTAACTTTGTCCCCACATGGATGAAGCTTCATATATGTTGAAAAATATTGTTGATGTTCAACAACAACTTCCAACGGGTTACCATAAAATTTCTCCCAACCCACCATTAGTTGATGAACTGGTCAATCGGGTTCCCTCCTCGGTTATTTTGGTTGATCAAGTGGTCAATTTGGTTTCATCCTCAGTTGACCCAGTTGATAAAGTGGTCAATCTGATTCCATTATCGATCGGTCCCACTCTTCCATCAAAGAGTGAAACCCCAGTGAACGATTCGATCTGGTCCATCAAGTTTTCGATTTGATATCCCCATCATTCGATCCCACTCCTCCTTTGAAGAGTGAAGGTTTCACTTAGGTCTTTCTTATCACTGCAGATTCCTCTAGACAAGGGGGCATTCCACCCGTTCCAATGCCACCCCCTCCAAGCAATACAATTACCATTGATTGGAATGCTCTAATAGAACCTCATCTTCCTTCTTACACACCTTTCCAAATCGATGTCAAATTTTGTGGTAGGAATATTCCTAGCACTATAATAGATGAAGGAGATTTTGTTAGCATCATATCCTCGAATGCTTGGCAAGCTCTTGGTTCACCTCAGCTTGCGCATATGACTCATAATTTGTTGGCTTTTAATAGAAGGGTTTGTCACCCTTTAGGGATCCTTTCTTAGATTCCTCTTAATTTGGGGGGGGGAATGGTCTACATTGATGTGATGGCAGTGCACGACCCCTTGGAATTCAATTTGATCTTTAGACGAGACTATGTTTATGCCATGAAAGATTTTGTGTCCACACTCTTTCGAGTGATGTGTTTTCCTCATAATGGACACATAGTGACCATTGACCAACTTACATTCATTGGCCCTCATAGGATGCTCAACCATCATTCTTCCCTGGATGTTTCTTATATGCCAGCATCATCCACCCCACAAGGGGTCAATTATGTGGCAACCTACCCCATGCATTCAACTTTGAATGAGAAGGAATCTCTCCCTTCTTCTGACTTAGATATGATAGTTGACATGGTGATCTCCTCGATAGGGATTTTAGAGCCTGATCTCCTTACCCCTATCATGCCCCTTGACATGTATTCCTTCCATAGTGTTGTTCTTTTGTCTCACAAAGATCTCTTGGAAGCCATGATTGAAGTTTTTCCCTTGACATGTATTCCTTCCAGAGTATTATCCTCTTGGAAACCATGATCAAGATGATATCAACGAGCATGGTTCCCATTTCTGTGTCAAGCTTGTTAAAAAATGAAACAAAGGTCTGGGGATCCAACCCAGCGCCGAGCATAGTTCTTTTACTGTGTTAAGCTCGTTAAAAAATGAAACAGACCCTTATGAGCATAGTTCTTTTCTTGTGTCAAGATTGTTAAAAAATGAAACAATTGCCTCTACTGTTGATTCGAGTCTTTCATAAGAACTCGTAACTGAACCTTCATTTCATTTGCCTCTAAAAATTGATCCTCTTTCTTCCTCTGCTGAACATTTTCCTATTAGTAGCCAACAGTCTAATTTGTCGATGGGAGAAGATTTTGCAAATGAAACGAAACTTTGGGGGCATGTCTCCAGCCTTCGATTATCATGCTGGAGTTAAGCCGCTAGCTTCTCAAGATGGCGGAAAAGTACCAACCACCCACCTCTAGACTTTACATTGGAAAGTGTCGACCACAGTTAGTTTTTGGTTTTAAGCTCATTAAAACAATGAAACTAGTTATGAGCATAGTTTTCCTTGTTTCAAGCTCACGAAAAAATGAAACCTACCCAAGCATAGTTTTACTTTGTTTCAAGCTTGTGTAAAAATGAAACAAATCATGAGATTAATCTTTGTCCTTTCTCGTGCTCGTAAATACATGAGAATAGGTTACCGAGCTTAGTCTTTGTTCTTTCTCATGCTCGTTAATACATAAGAATATATTATCGAGTATACTTTTATCTCTTTTTCGAACTCGTAAAAGCTATACGAAAAAGGAACTCTTTGGAGTCTCCTTTAAGCTCTTTTCAGACTCTCTAAATATGAAAAGATTGTCGAGTGAGCTTGTTTCCTTTCACACTCATTAAAAGGTTAGAAAGGGCATATTTCAAATGATAGTTTACCCCTTTTTTGGCCTCGTTGGACTAATTGCGAAAAAGGACCTCATTATGGAGAACTCTTTAAGCTCTTTTCGAACTCGTTAAAAAACTAAAAGATTATCAAGCGATCATGTTGTCTTTCATGCTCGTTAAAGTGAATAAGAAAGCATGTATGTTGAGTGATAGTTTATCTCTTTTTCGATCTCTTCAGACTATTTACGAAAAAGGAACACCCTGTCCATTATGATTAGGAGAGTTATCCTAGGTATTATTTTATACTTTTTCAGACCCTGGAGACTAACTTTATGAAAAAGTCCCTTATGGATTTTTCTTTATGACCTTTTCAGACTCTCTAAATATGAAAAAGGCCATCGAGTTTACCTTCTTTGGTCTCATTACAATTTACATTGAAGGACCAACACATGGGACCGAACCCCTCCTTCCTCAGGTTCGTTAAAAATAGAACGAGGGAGTCATTGCCAAAGGAGCTATATCAAGCATATGTTATCCTCCTCAAGCTCGTAAAACTAGAAAGAGGTACTTGCTAATCATGGTGGGGAATTTTTAGAGGATTTTTTTGTCATGTTATCTTCATTCTATGGCAACAATTATTACTTTGAGTCACCCTTGAACAATGCACTTGTTCTATCATCATATATAATAGTCAAGTCATCCATTCTTTCTCATTGACCACCATTTCCATTATGTGTCGCATTCCACTCATCGGTCCATGACCATTTATTATGGTATTCATCTGAGTTAATTGTGTCGATTCAAGCCATTTGTCGTGCATACTTGTTCAAAGGAAGTTTACTTGCATCAACCACCTATAGTTCATTTCATCTTGTTTATCTCATCCATCCTTGTGTCCATCATGCTCCATTATTTTCACACCATCTATATTTACCGGTTTCGTGTCGATTGAAGGGGATACATCAAGGCCCTCCTTCGTCGGATTTCACCATGTCAACTCCAGCTCATTATCCAGGATTGAAATCTATAAACTCCTCAGTACCGTAGGACTTGCAGACATCAGTGGCAAGCCTCCTTGCATTTCGACAGTGGGTTTACATCATTGACTTATGTCGAATGAATCTACGAGTGTTCGACTTCAACTCCTTTATTCACACTTCGTAGATTGTACTCATTATCTTGGGTTCCATCATCACCATTGGTGGACTCTCTCATGCTTGTTAATGGTATACATTAATGACCGATAATCAAATGGTTTCTACCATGCTTGACTTCAACTCATTTATTCGCATGTCATAGATTCATACCATTTGGATTAAGGATGAAGACCTTGGGAAAGATTACCCTCCTATTAGATGACATTCTTTCTCAAGATGTGATGGAGAATATTCATGAGCACTTCATCGATTATTCAGTTATTGATTCATCTTACTGCTTTGTGTGACGTCACATAGATCCACATGTGTACTTGGTTGTGGTTATGGTTTCACTTGCATCTTTCGTGGATCCACAGTGTATACTTTCGTCGCCATGATTGAGTCATGTTTGCTTCTTGATGGATCCACAGTGTATTTTTTTGTGGCCATCACTTTTTTCATGCATAAATCCACAATGTATTTATGGCGGCTACGCTCTCATCTATCTTACCGAGCATGGGAATGCCCACCTCGGGGATATTTTTCTGCAGGACCGGAGACACTCTTATTCAAGCTTCTTTGCCCACAACTATGCACCTTTTATTAGTAAAGTATTTTGGCCATCAGACACCTCTTCTGACCTCACACTTTAGGGGGCATCTATTATAGCATTATTAACCCCCTAACCCTTGGGACATCATATCCTAGAGGTCACCTACCCAATTCAACCACTGTCATCACTTTCTCCCTAATTTTCTAGCCTAATTTCTTGTCAGTCGTGTTTGTCCTTCCTCAATCCTGCGACCAAAAGGGTTGTTCGCCCTTTTCCTTCATTAAGGGTGTGACCGAAAGGGTTGGTCACGATTTATGGCATGTTAGGGAGTGATCAGTCTCTATGTCTATGTGTTTAGGGAGCGATCGAGTCTAGAAGCTCCTATTTTGGGATTTGGTTTCGATGGATAAGACCTCCCAATGATTTCTCGGGGTTTTGCTTAGAGAAGGCTTCAATCATGAGCTCAAGAATCTTATCCTAATAACTATATGGCCTTATCCCTGAATCCCTATAAGAACCAAGCCATTTCCCATGGGAAAGGAGGAGGAAATAGCTAGCAAGGTTACTCTGGTGATTTCATTGCAAGACTTGGGCAAGGAGCTTGGAAGGAGACCATTACATCAGCTTCTCATTTGTAAGTTGTAATATTGCTTCTTTGATTAATATAAGACATATTGGATGTTTCCCTCTATCTAATTGTTCATACAAGTTTTAAGTATTCATTGGTAGAGAATTAATATAATTATGTGTTATGATATACTATTAGATCTGTTGTTAATCCATGCATGATTACTTTGGTATTTGAGAGGCTTTCATATTCTTTGGTTGTTTTTATGTATGAATCAGATCTAGGAACATCTTTAGTTTATGTCTCTATTCATGTCTTAGGCACTGGTAGAACCTAAGGGGTCTATATTAGATATGTTGTTAATACTACTATATTTTAGGCCCAAAATGACCCCCAATTACATGGGTTTTTCTTAGAATGGACCCATTTGGCTCACTCGCGAGAAGTTTTGGAGTTAGATGCATGATTTGGGAGAAAATTGTGGTTATTTACAGGCTTATTTTTAGGTTGCGGCCAGCGACATCCAAAACTGGTAGACAAAGCATTTGCTTTGATTTTCAACAGAAAATCTGTCAGGATAGGAGATGTTAAGCTACATATATATGAAGATTCCATTCCTAAAGCCATAGGCCTGCTAATCAAAGGAGAGCATTGGTCAAAAATGTAAAAGTTGGAGACATACCCTGGTTTGTGTTCCTTACCTCATCCAAAATCAAATATAGTTCTGAAGGTACATTTTTTTTCCTAGCCAAGAAGAAATGGTGATTTTTATTGATAATCATCAAATAATTTATAACCCGTAAGGGTCATTATAGTTTGGTCCTTTACTATCATTTTAATTTGGTGATGATTTTCATTAATTTCAAATTAAATCTATTTTTTTTATTTGTTGAAATCCCTCACTAAGATGTCATGGCTTTTTCAAAGAAATGGCCTCAGCTCAAATTTAGAAATGAAATCTTAATTGTTGAATATGAGGAGATGATTGATTGTTGAGTCCAAATGAAAATTAGTTAAAAAACAGAAAAATTCGTAGTTGTTCCAAATTAGTTATAACAGAAAATTTTGTAGCTGCTCTAATTTAATATTGTTTTTGTTATTTTAATTCATTTTATTGTGATTTTAATTTATTCTATTTTGTTTTGGACAGGTGGAAAATATGAGTTTTGATGAATACATTAACTCGTTTGGTTAACTTGGTTCCAATCTTGTAGGTTTAATTGATTCATCCCAGAGCATCTTTATTGGCATAATTCCATTCATACCTTAGAAGTTTCAACCCAAAACTTCAAGCAAGGCCCCATCATAACTAGGGCAAGGGAGGTATCATCCCTTTTGAGGGCACTTAGTCTAGCTATTTTGTAAAATCTTCATTTTTAATCCCCGTGAATTTTAATGTAATTTTACAATTGTAACTTAGGTTGGTGAGTAAGTATGTTTCAGGCCTGAGAGCCTGTATTGATCAATATGGTCGAGGGCCGAACTTTGTAAATTGTATAATGAATTATTAACAAAAAAATGATAATAATCGTTGGCTTCAATATGAGAGGGGTGGTAACGTTTAGGGGACTATGATTCCAAAAGAGAGGGGGCTAGAGGGGGTTCCAAAGAAAAACCCATGTTATTTTCCTAAGTTAATGTATCATTATCATCTAATCCTCCCTTTGACTTATTAGACACTCAATCATTGAATTCATGTAAGAGGTTGGGTGAGGGAGTCAACTCACCTAGTTATGGTGGAACATGATGAATACAAGCAAGGATGGGAGAATTTTGAGATTCAATCAATCCTTTGTGGGAAGAGTGAGAATCAAGCAAGCATGGGAGAAGAAGGAAATTTGAGTAGGAAGAGGGGACAATTTTACATGTTGATTTGGGAGCAACAAGAAGAGGGGGGGTGCTAGGAAATAACACTAGCCATGATAGACATGGAAAGACAACATTTTGGGATGAGTTTGATGTTGGAAATGAGGTTGGGCTCCTGTAATAACTATATGGAGATGTGAGCTCAATCTAAGAATGATGTTGTGTCCTTGTTATTTCATTTATTGGTGAGGAAATTAATCATGAGCCTTCAAAATGTTGTTGAGAGCACTCTAAAGGAACAATTGATAATTCCTGGAGTCCCCAACTATGATATTTCATGGCCAACCATGTGTACTAGAGCCTTAGAAGGAATTGGGAAGGCCCGAGGGGTTGTGTGGTAGAGAAGGAGTATCCCATTCCTTGGGTTGTGCAGGTTGAAGGGAAAGAAAGATGGTGGATGGAATTGTTGTTGGAGTAGAAACCTGGGAATTGGTTTGTTGAGTGTGTGGATAATGGACAAGAGATTCAAACCTCCTTATGGACTCATAGCCTTAGCTTGGGGGTGGCTTCTTGTTGAGATAAATTGAACAACAAACCTATGGCTAGGAGGAACATCTCTTGTACACAACTAGTTGGTTTCCCCATAAACAGATAAGTTGTTTGTTCTATTTCGTGTGTTTAATTATGTCGTGAATATGCTTTATGTAAATATTAAATGTTGTGCATGGATTAATGATCCTCATTCATGATTTTTAATCTATTGTTAGTTGCATGAGTTTGCATGACATGTTGCGTGAATGTATTGTTCAATTTTGTATCATGTTTTTTAAATAAACATGTTTTGTTTTATTTCGTTTTTTTTGGTCTTTTGGCACAATGGGAAGGTGAAATGAAAAACTGTGACAGTTGGCCTTCCAAAATCAGCCCATTAAAAATAATGAGAGTTGCAATGAACAAGGAAAGGGAGATGCAAGGATAAAGGGGGAAGGACAGTAGCAATATTGAAGCTTGAAGAGGGCAACTTTCTTGAGGTTGACTAGACGAAGGAGTTAATGTGCCTATTCACCCTAAGCGAAGGTGTCTTTGAGCCATGTCATTTGTAATTTTTTTCTTTACCATGAGTAACAAGACACAGATTCTGTGTATAACTTACCCTTTTCTAATTTTCTCCTGAGCATAATAAAACAATTCCATTTAAGGGTTGATATATGTGAGTTAATGCATTATGTTCTTCAGGTATTGTTGTGATGATTTACCATGATCTATTCATACTCAGTCGAAGTAAATTTTGAGTCGGTAGCACCCATCCACATAATCCATTCCTTGTTGGGTGTTTAGTTTTCTTGTTGGTCAATTTCCTCTTTGCCTGGGAAATTTCTTATTTGTCTGAGGTGTTTTCTCTGTGCCTAGGCAAGTTCACTAGTACCTCGGAATTTCCCTTTCACCCACAGGTCGTACGGAAGCCATACAATCTGCACACAGTCTACACATTCCAAGAATTAATTGTTGGGTAAATTTATAGATCTCTAGGCATTTTCGTTCATTATTGAGCATCTAAATTCATCCTTGCATTTTTTTATTTGTCGTGGGTGGCTAAAATCATCCTAGGACATTTTTATTTGTTGTGGGTTACCAAAATTTCCTTACAAAATGTTTTTCCTCTGTTGTTGAATATCGAATCCTCCCTCTAGATATTTTTTTCAACTACCGGTCGACTCATTCGACCAAGATTTGATATGGTCTATGAGACCATCAAAGCATTCGACTAGGATTTCATTTGGTTGACCCAACCATCATAGCATTTGACTAGGTTTTCATTTGGTCGACCTGACCATCAAATCATTTGACTGGTCATCCATTGGGCTAACTCGACTAGTGGGTGGTCGATGGGTTTATTATTTGGTCGACTTCATTGTTTACTGGTATATTGCAGGAATTGCAATCAGTCGAAGAAGATTAAGACAAAATATTTAATCTTATTCCGCAGAAGCATTTGTGCTAGTGAGATAGGCATGCCATATGCCTACTATTTACGGATCATGTGGTATCAGAGCAAGCTTTGAAGGCTTGGAGAACACCTCCATGGTAAACACTCACAACTAGTACCAAAACAATGGACAAGCATTGTTGCCAGGCCTACAAAGAAGCAGAGCACCTTCAATGGTGGGGTGTCATCATGAAGAAGATTACAGGGAAGACCTGGAGGTTGGCTTGGCTTGGATGGAGCAAAGCATTGCTACATTGACAGAGTTGGTGACATAGTTGCTAGTAATGACTGGTAAGGAATCACACTCAGCGAAGACCGAGCATGAAGAACACAAGGCTGGTCCGGAAGGTTCCAAAGGCGAGATGCTTTGAAACTCAGGTCATCACAATAAATTTTCTTCATCTTCTAGTGTTCCTTTCAAATTTGAATTGAATATTGAAATATCCATGTTTAATGGATAAACTAATGCGGAAGCCTTGGATAACTGGATGAAACAATTTGAAGTTTACTTTGGTCTTTATCAAATCCAAGAAACAAAACAGATATCCTTTTCCCATTTGAATATGATTGGACATGCTCTGTTGTGGTGGGAGAGTTAAGTGGATGCACTAAGGATAGGGAAGAAGCCCATGGTGATGAAATGGGAGGACCTCAAGGCATTACTCAAGTCACAATTCTATCCCATAGGCTACGAAGAGGAACAACTCATGAAGTGGCAATACCTTCGGCAAGAACAGGGACAAGAAGTGCAAGAATTCACTTCTAAGTTTAGGAGGTAGACCATTAGGTTGGGTATTTCTCTTGAAGAACCAGGGGTGGTGATGAAGTACCTTAGAGGACTTTTCAGCCATATCTGAAGACAATTGCAGCTTCATGGTTTGAAAATCATAGATGAGGTGAGCAAGAAGGCTCTCTACATTGAGTTGGACTCCAGGAAATACAACAACACATGGGCCAAGAAGAAACCAACAAGAAAAGAGACAAGAAGATAGCAGCCATATCCGAGAAAAGGAGGAATCCTAATAGGCGTCGCAAACATTGTGATGTAGATGGACACACAAAAGATATGTGTTGGAAACTTCATCTGGAATTGCTACCAAAGTGGCTAAAGTCCAAGGGGAAAGCAAAGGTAGCTATCGAGAAAAAAGAAGAAGCAATAGAAAGCACCTATGATCTAGACAAATTCATAGTTTGCACCACATTGCAGCAGCCAAAGGAGAGTGGAGATAAACATGTGTTATTTCGAATCAAATTTCAAGTGAATAACCGAAAGGCAAATGCCTTGTTCGATGGTGGTTTGTTGATAAAAAAAAATCGATCATCTAGATTTCCCACTATTGGAATAACAAAAAAAAAATCATATCAGAAGAAGGAAATGTTGGTGGATTATCAGTTCATTTTGTAGTGCTCGGTCTTGGCTTCTTCACGCATTTTACGGATTAAAAATATGAGTCTGTATGCTCAATATATCCATAATTTTGTCCAATCGCTCAAGGAGTACTTTTTCCATGTGCAACATAGTTAATTGTTATTGAAATTAAGATTTTCTTGGAACCATGCACATCTTGGGAACCATGTCGATTTTCTTGGAACATCTATTATATTCTTGGAACCACATTTAGTCTCATTTTATTGCTTCTTCATGCCATACTTAGTCTCATATTCTTTGCGGGATTACTCACCCATTTCCCTTAGTCATATTTCTTGTTTTGATGCAGACTTCCTCACCCTTTCTCCATACATATCTAGGTCCACAGTCCCATGTTCTACAGAATGACCCTCTCACTTCCATGACCCGCATAATGACCTTGTCCCATACGTTTCCATTTTTCCATTTTCTTCATTCTCCACTCTCCACACTTTACACTTAGCCATTTTTCCTTCTTTCCACTCTATTCTCCCTCCTCACTATCCTCCATACTTAACCCATTTCCATACTCAACCTATTTTCATTTTCCATTTTCCACGTAACTCCACAAACCCTACATTTAATTTTGTAATATCATTTCATATCCTAAGTTTATTCCCCCTTTTCATGTACCAATACCATAATGACACATGGCGAAACTCGAGTTATGACTGAGCTATGATTGGACGCTAACTAGGTCATCAAAATTTTATTAATTTATGAAATTTTCCAAAGGCACGTGAGCTACACCAAAGTCTTTATAGTCTTCTTTGTTCCACATGAATACTATGGTAAAATTTTCATTATAAACACTTAAAAAATCTTGACCACAATGCATGTGGGATATCATTTTAAAGGAAAAAGTCGAATTTTTAATGGAGTAGAAGAAATTAGATCAAGGGCTAAGATTAACCCATGAGTTAGATGAACTCATGTTGAGTGACGAATTTATGGAAGCCATAAATCAAGATCTAGGTGTCTGTTTGGGGAAAAATTTACCTCGTTGGAAAGGTAATTCAATAGGGAAGATAATGGAATAGGTTTCAAGAGGAGAAATTTGTCATAACCCTCCCAAAAACTGAAATAAAAGTCAGATATTTTTTCATGGTTTGATGAGAGATCTACTTGGAACCTCAAATTCCCGAGCTTATAACTTAAGATCCAGAACTCTGAATCACGATCACGAAGACTCATTGGAAATATGAGATGACTAAGATTACTTATAAAGTTCTTTACATGGATAAGAAATCAACTATCATGTTCAAGGAATCAAAACACAATCCACTCTTGTTTAAGGTAGTCAAATTCAAGTTTTGGAATTGAAAATTTGTTAATTGTCTTTTATTAAAGGAACAAGTGGGCCCTAATTGGAGGCATGAATTTCAATGAAATAAAGTCATTAATGAGAATTCAATAAATTAAAAATCAAAATTGGTTTACTCCAAAAAGGAATTGTGTGGAAAATTCTAGAAAGGAAAACCCTAACTACTTCAAGAACATTGAGAGCGGATTTTAGAAGGGCAAGAGAAGGCACCATCAAGAGGTTGGCAGTTAGAAGTTTCTACAATGGTGAAGAGTCTGTAAGAAGCAAAGTTCTATCTCTCCAAGATTCATTGGACTAGCCTGCTAAATATTCTCTCTACATCTTCTTCTTTTATGTTTCTTTCCATCAAATCTTCCATGAATGTAATGAGAACATAAAGATTTGGGTCTAAGCAGTTCTCCCTGTGAAATCTTTAGTCATGTTTGTTGTGTTGGTTTTGTCACATGGGTGAGAAAAAAAAAAAACCATACTTGCCTAGTTAAGTCAACTAAACAAGACAGAGGGTTGTGAGTTGACTAGATAACCAAATACACACGAAACAAGGAAATAAAAAACAAAAACAAAAAGAAACAAATGTTAGAAAACTTGCAAGAACTAGAACCATGAAAATGACAATCATATATCTACCATTGGATAAATATATGGATAGGATAGCAACGTAGAAAAAGGTGTTAGAAAAACAGGACCGCGGAGCAATAAAATAAAACAAATGCAGAAACAAAACACAGAAGACACACAATACAAGAGAGACACAGATTTACGTGGTTCACCCAGTGTGGGCTACGTCCACCAGAGAAATTGCCAGGTC
>SNQJ01S0003857.1:60493-85072 GCA_010110895.2 Picea sitchensis
TGCTTGAGGAGTTTTATCCTTCCATAAGGATTAATATATGGTGTTACCCTACCTCAAGGGTTTTGGATATTTCTTGTGTTCATGGTTATGGTGAATGGTTTATGGTTTATTCTTGGTTATTTCTGAAGTATATTTGTAGATCTATCTTGGTTCTTAACAAATGAACACAAGGCCATATATATGTTTTGTGGTCAACACATTGAGTCAGTATATGGTCGAACCTAGAGGTGTTCACCTTATTGCAACAAAACATGTGATGAGGTACCTGGAAGGTACAATTGATTATGGAATCATATATGTTTCAAATCATGAGATAAGTCTACAAGGATTTACTAATTCAGATTGGGTCGATAGTGTTGCAGACCAGAAGAGTACATCTGGATGTTGCTTCAATTTGGGATCAACTATGATCTCATGGTTTAGCAGGAAGCAGACTAGTGTGGCGCTCAGTACGACTAAGGCAGAGTATATAGCATCATGTTCAACTAGCAACGAAGCAGTGTGGCTTCAGAAGATGCTTACAGGATTGTTTGATCTCGAGTTAGAGGTGACTTGTATCTGGTGTGACAACCAAAGTTGTGTGAAGTTGTCAGAGAACCTAATGTTTCATGCCAAGTCCAAGCATATCGAGATCATGTACCATTAATCAGAGATATGGTGTAGAAGGGAGCAGTAAATATCCAATATGTCGCTACAGATGAGCATAAAACAAACGTGTTGACCAAGCCTCTGTCAAGAGTGAAGTTTGTGTACTTCAGGGACAAGCTTGGTGTGGTCAAGAAGGAATTCCTAGTAAGAGGGAGTGATGAGTTACAGATGCGACTCCAGGGAAACAACATCAGTGTGTGGCATTAGCAACGGGTATTCATTCATGGTCACATTACTAACTGTGGCACCAGTCAACATGACCTAGCACAAGGTTAGCAGATGTCGAGCCTTCGGGGTTAGCGAGTTTCCCAGCTTTTCAAGTTGGAGGGCCAACCTATGTGGATGGAGTGTTTCCTAGCCTTGGGCTAGATGGGTAGTGTGTGTGCACTACATCGCCTAACCCTTGTGATTAGATGCCTGGTCACTGTGGACCGGTTGTTTGGTGTTCCAACAAGAGGTTACTAGTTCTATATGAACTAGATGCTAGATTATGCGTGAGATGGTGAGTTACTAATGCTATATGAACTAGATTCTAGATTTTGTGTTGGATGGCGAGTTACTAGTTCTGTATGAACTTGATGCCAGATTCTGTGTGAGTTGGCGAGGTTACTAGTTCTGTATGAACTAGATGCTAGATTCTGTGTGAGTTGGTGAGTTGAAGCCCCATGATGGCATAAAGCTCGGAAGGATGATGAGACCCTAGATGCATGACATGGTTACAAAACTTCTTCAATGTAGATTCGTGGAAAGTCAACAAGTCAATGGTCAAGTGTACAAAAGTGCAGAAGCAGTCGTGACGATCATGCCAGAAGAATACCTTCCTTGCTAAGAGGGAGTGTTGAAGTTTGAGTAGCTTTGGAATATATTCTTATTTTATTTGTATTGTATTAGACCAAGTCAAAACCCTAAAAGAATAATATTATGTTGTATTTGTAAAGTCATCCTTATTGTGCCTTTGTAAAAGTAAAATGTAAATTAGAAAGGGTCATTTGGACAAGTCGGCCCTGACCTAATTTCAGGGTGGCTCAACTTGTATTTATAAGAGGCTAGGCACCTCATTTGGTGTACACACAAAAGACAAGTTCTCTCTCTCAAGGAAAATTGCACAAGTCTTAGGAGGGAACACAACTACAAAGTAAGGGTGTTTTTGTTAGGGGTTTTGGTTATCTATTAGATGCCTATCTTGGTCTAGTGGTGCGCTACCCTATTCTAGTTAGGGTTTCTGGTCTATCTTCTGTTTTGTGAGATCTCTCTTGGAGAGAGACGTTGTACTTGTTGATGAATCTATATTGAAGAAGCTTCGCTAGGTTTTCTCCCCCAAAAGGGTTTCCCATGATAAATCTTGTGTATATTGTGGATGTCTTTCTTTAAGTGATCTTTATGTATGCAATTATTGTTCTAATTGTTAAAAGTTAAAGAATACTAAATACACTTAACTACTTAACCGAAATTTTAACATGTATTTCTTATTGTTATAGTGTTTCTTAACCATAAATATAAGAAATTAATGTGGATAGAAAGAAATGTCGATGTGATTATTTTTAAATCATGTTAAAATTACATAATTAAACCTTGATGTTGTTGAGATAGATATGTGGCAATTGTTTTGTAGGTTGAACCACATTTGGACTCAACATGGTACACATATGCCATGAAATGATGAAATGCTATTAAATATGTTGAAAACTTGGAAAAAAAATATTTTAATTTTCTTCCTATAAAAGTCATAAACGGGAAAAACTCATTTTTTGGGGGGTAAGGTCTATTGACTTTGATTCCATCACCAAGCACCCTAAAATGGACATCTCACTTTACATTAAATAGTTTATTTATTTTTAGGATTGTTTATATGTACATGTGAACCAATGTAATGAAATGGGAAGCATTTCTTAAAGAGTGATTATTTTTCTTGCCTTGAAATCTTCTTCCCTTCTTATTTCCTTCTCTTCATTGGTAGTTGTATCTGGTAAAGTTTTTGTCACCACATTCAAAAGGTCATCTTCTTCAAGAGTGACCCGAAGCCTTGACTTCCAAGAGCTGAAGTTGCTTGATTCATCAAGCCTATCTTCCACTAAAGTTCCATTCTTCATTTTCTCGGATTTCTTCACAAACTCTCACCAACTGGACTTAGAAAACCTAATGGTTAGGTTGGACTAGTAACCTTCGATTTTTTTTGGGCTTATGACTACCAACAATAAAATTTAAGAGTTTCACATTAATACTTGTTGAGCTGAAATGTTTCTTCAAGAAGTTGCAGAAACCCTAAGATCAAGATTCTGTAGAAAATTTCAAAACCCTAGAAATCCTAGGGCCAAAAACTCAAAATCCTTGGAAATTCATTTTGAAGATCTTTGGAGGTGCATTGAGGAAATCCATACACCTTTATCCAAGTTTTAGCCCCAATGTCCATGTGTAAGGTGTTTAAAAGGTCAAGCAAGTGAGGGTCGTACGGATTTCTGCAGAAACCCTAGAGGTTGTATGGAATTACAGAAGGAGGACGACTTAGCTTTTAAGTGCTTGTGCAGGGGTTCTTCAATACCTATGATATGATTGCATGTTGATTTTTCAATAAGAAAGGTTTAAGCATGAAGTTCATTCCATTTTAGCATTTTACTTAAACCATAAACAATTGTGTTGCAGTAACCAAGATCACAAGAAGAAACATCATGCACAAGTACACAAGAGGTATCTTGGGAAACCCTTCTCAACAAGGGAAGAAAAACAAAACAATCCTTTGCTATATTTTCAAGAGAAAGACCTCCACCACCAAGAAAACCTAGGACACAAAAGGGTGCTTCAAAAACCCTAGAAGACTAGCGCCCAAGAGAGGTGCACACTTTTCCCAAGAAGATGTACTTTGCTGAAATTTCCAAACTCACACTTAAGATATGATTCCTCAATGGGGAATTTACCTTTACTTATATTAGACTGAATCTGTGAACAAAAGTGTCTATTGGCACAATAGGGCCGACCTCACTAACTCACAATATAATTAATAATTACCAGATTAATTATCTTTTACATTAAGGCGGGCTAACATGTACCCTTTACATTACAATTAGGGTTACAGGTAAGTCTGACTCTTGAGCAATATAGCAAGGGATATCATACACCCACTAATGCTCAGCCACTAGGGGCACATCCATAGGGATGTCCATATCTCTATCTCACTGTGTCTCATAGGAGAACCACACTCATTAGTGCTCAACCACTAGGATCACGTTCACCTATGCTCATCCAAAGGCACATCCAACTCAACATATCTTCTTTCCCACTGCATTACATAGAAGAGTCATTTTGAGTTCATCATCTCAACTCTCTGCTCAAAGGAGGCTAATATATCATTTTCATCTCTGTCTCATAACGATGCACCTAGATGATGAGAATTCACATGTTCACCTTGTGCTCAACCACATGCACGTCCAACTCAACAGATCTCCTTTCTCACTGCGTTACACAGGAGAATCATCTGGAGTTCTTCTCAACTCTCTGTAAGGAGGAGGCCATCACTACATTCCAGTTCTGTCTCAGATAGGAACCACACATCCATCTCAAGGGCTCTCTCTCAGGTCTGTGTCATGGAGGATGTTTCACGTAGCTGTAATCATCAACACTATTAACAACTTTTATCAAGATTTCATTAGGTAGAAAATTTGTGATATCCACTTCAATGGAACTTCTTACCTCACACTGGTAGGAGTGGGATATACTCACCAAATGTCGCGAGATCGAGATAGAGAAAGAATTGAAAAGGACACGACTAGGAAAAGAAATCTGTTGAGGCAACTAAGTAGAAATTTTCCAAGGAGCATCATGTTATTGAAAAGTAGAGAGACGAAGAGTAAGCTAAGTAGAAAGCTGCCAAAAGGTAGAGTCAAAGAGTGGGATAAGAAGCAATTTGTCAAAATATAAAGAGTCAAAGAGGAGGCCAAGTAGCACATTGTTGAAAGGCAACAAGCTAATGAGGAATCTAAGAAACACGCTATCAAAAATTAGAAATCCAGAAAGGAGGTAAAGCATAGAGCAATAATAAAACAATGATGAACCAAAGAATAAACTAGACAATCCACAATCGAACAAGAAAAAGATAAAGAGGCAACTAAGTATAACACATTACAACCAATAATGAAAGAAGTTGCTTAGATGAGTATTGCGACAAACAATGAACACTAAATGAAGTCACACAATAATTGACATTAGAGGAAGTAGCTAGGTTAGCAAGAGTTGCAAATGAACCCAAGGTCAAGGGATTGGGTAAAGATCAGATTATCAAGAACCACAAGAACATATAGTGATCATTGAGGGTGAGAAATATGGTCAAGATGCATCATGACATCCAAACCAACAAGAGACAAGAGCGTCCAACTCCAAGGAAGTTGATAACCTTGAAGAGGCCAAACTCAAATTATGTGCAAACTTCTTGCATTTTGTTGAGGAACAAATAAAGGAAGTTTGCTTGTGAGTAAAGAGTAAGAAAATTCAAATGATTACAAATAAGGAGTAACACGAGATTTATTATCTCCAAAAAATGATCTATGAATACTCAATGATAGGGCACTTGCCCAACTACATACTAAGTAGATCATAGGTGATGAAGATTAGGAAAAATATGAAGGACTGGTGGTTGGACAGGGCTAAGAATGAAATACCACAAGTCAAACTACACAACATAATGAATGGGTTGACGACTAGTCAAATATGACAACATATTGGCAGCATAACACATTAATTAGTCCCCAAGTCTCTTATGTGATAATATCAGTTGACTTATAGCCACTCATCGAACTCCTATCACTATTTTGAGCAAAGGCAGATCTAACTTGGATTCTTGGGCAAGTAGAAGCTAACAAAGGTAGCCAACTTATATGAAAATTCCTAACAACATTAGATGATAATACAAGTCGTAATGGCTTAAGAAGGACCAACGATCAAAATAGGCAACACTGATTTAGTCAAAATTAAAGTCGATTTTGAAAAGATAATGTTGGAGATTGTTGTTGAGATCATTGTTGTAGTGCCAACTACAATGGACTCACCGAGTTTGTTGATGGGCCCAAAGGACTATGCAACCACAAAGGTGGTCATGAAACTCTCAATAGAAGAAGGTTGACAACATTTCAATGCTTCAATGCAAATGTTTGAAAGTACATTTGAGCCACTGTGACAAGAAGTTAAGGAGAAGGATAACATAATAAAAAAATTCAGGACCACACTTGTCTAGATAGTGCAGTACGGTAGAAAAGCCTCACATAATGTTCAAATCCTAAAAACATGCTTTGCAAAAGAGAAAGTCTAACTAAGATTACAATCAATCACTTAATGAGTAAGGCAAGTCAACCAAGTATTAAAGGAAGTCAAAGCGACAACCACCAAGTTCTATGATACATGGTAGGCACAAGAATTCCAAGTATATAATATGTCCAATGTAGCATGCTACCCAAAATGAGTATTTACAAGAAGCCATCAAGCATCACCCCTAGGTGGAAGAGACTAGTTACAACAAAATGGAGCTCCATTGAAAGATGCACACACTTCAACCTAACAAATACCCTATAGATGATTTAGAGAGAACAAGAAGGAATTTGCATAATAGGGTGGATTTGTTGAGTAATGTAGAGCTAGGATTCATTATAAGTTGAAGGAATACAACCACGATATTCCAAGAAATTGCTATCATACAATAAAAAATGGGAATCTTCGTATTTGTCGAAAAATGGGGCAAAGACTTCCTACAAGATTAGGAACTATTTTGGTCTACGACCAATGAAGTTGAAAAACAATTTTTTTAGGGCCTTCAAGCAAGTTCAACTTTGGAAGAAGAGTGGCATGACTTCATCGAAGCTTGGGAATAAAAGTTCACTCTTACCAAACAAGCACAGGAGAAGTTGATCATAGTCAATGAAGAGTTGGATGGCTTTGTTACCAACTTTCCAAACTACAATCTCATAAGCTAACTATTAATGTGATCCAAGGGCACATCAAAATAGGCAGTGAAGAGATTTTGACAACCAAACATAAGCACACAAGCATTGGTTCTTTTGATTAGGCCCTGTGAATTCTAAAATGTCGAATTTTGACCAATCAAGCCCAACATAGCAGAGAAGCTACCAAACCGTTAGGGTCAAATAATGTTAGGTGTGAACAACCCTACTTTTACAATAAATGATACATTTATCAAGTAGAATGTTGTAATTGTAACTGATTTTATAACCAAATTTTCCATATCAATCAACTAGCTATTTTAGGGGCTCTGATCAAAGTTCACGATGTCAACTACCTAGGCTATAAAAGATGCCAGTTAAAACATAGAAAGAGTTAGAATGTACTGGATACATGCTCCCTTGTGCTCTAATTATTACTTCACAATATAATAAATATGTTCTTCCTCCTTTTTCCATGGGTTTTCCTTTTGTTCAATGGGTTGCTTTCCATGTAAATTCTCATTGCTCGTGATTGTTGATTATGGTGTTATTTGAGATAGGTAGATAGTTTTCCTAATATATTATTATTGTTGATTGTATTGTTGAAGTTTGAGTAGCTTTGGAAGATATTCTTATTGTATTTGTATTATATTAGACCAAGTCAAGACCCTAAACAAATAATATTATGTTGTATTTGTAAAGTCAACCTTATTGTGCTTTTGTAAAAGTAAAATGTAAATTAGAAAGTGTCATTTGTACAAGTCGGCCCTGACCTAATTTCAGGGTGGCTCAACTTATATTTATAAGAGGACAGGCACCTCATTTGGAGTACACACACAACACAAGTTCTCTCTCTCAAGGAAAAGTGCACAAGTCTTAGGAGGAGACAGAACTACAAAGTAAGGGTGTTTTTGTGAGGGGTTTTGGTTATCTATTGGAGGTCTATCTTGGTCTAGTGGTGTGAGATCCTATTTTGGTAAGGGTTTTTGGTCTATCTTCTAGTTATCTTATGTTTTGTGAGATCTCTCTTGGAGAGAGATGTTGTACTTGTTGACGAATCTATATTGAAGAAGATTTGTTGGGTTTTCTCCCCCAAGAGGGTTTCCCAGGATAAATCTTGTGTATACTATGGATGTCTTTCTTTTAGTGATCTTTATGTGTGCAATTATTGTTCTAATTGTTAAAAGTTAAAGAATGTTGAATACACTTAACTACTTAAGCGAAATTTTAAAATGGTATCAGAGTGGGCCTGAAAGAATCCATTTTCATAGTCTAGAGGAACTCATTGGGGAAAACAAGACCATATGAAGATGCTCCTAACCCTAGCGCATCTTTTCCTTGGACTAGTCTTGCAATTTTCACGGTTTCTGGAAATTAGGGTTTGTGCATAAAACCCTAGGTGATGACATCACCCTCTTCGTGAAGGACGTTGGTCAAGAAAAAGACATCAAGGAGTTTGCCTAAGGAAGGTACATCTATTCCTTGGATCAGATCTCAAAATTTCTCAAGTTGAAAAATTAGGGTTTCATCATAAACCCTAGATCAAGACATCTAGGCAGTTGCAGACTGAAGTTGGAGTAGATCACCTTGACATAGCGCACTCTTTAGTAAGTTCAAAACCTTTCTTTGAAAAGTTTTTATTTTCTTATTGTATTTTTGGGCAAGATGACTTCCAACACTAAGCTTGATGAGAAGCTTGAGGGCGTTGATAACTTCTGAGCATGGAAGTATAGAGTAATGCTCATTCTAGAAGAGAATGATCTAGAAGGTTTCGTCAAAGAAGAAATTCCAGAACCAGAGGAAGATGAGGCCGAGGAAAAATACCAGAAGGATCTGGTCAAGTCAAAGATAATCATTGTTGATTCTATCAAGGATCATTTGATCCCTCTTGTCTCATCACTGGAAACTCCCAAGAAAATGTTTGATGCCTTATCCCGATTATATGGAGGCAAGAATATCAACTGGAAGATGGCATTGAGGACACAACTCAAGAGTGTGAAGATGCAAAGTTCAGAAACCATTTAATCCTACTTCACAGGGGTGTCTCAAATCAGAGAACAACTTGAAGCCATTGGAGACATAGTTGAAGAAGCTAAAATGGTGATGACTACATTGAATAATCTCCCAAGATCTTCATAATCATTCATTCAGGGGATCTGTTCAAGAAGAAAGTTAGCAAAGTTTAGCAGACTATGGGAGGATTGCACTCAAGAAGAAGCTAGATTGGCAGCAAGAGAAGAGAAACTAGGCAATGAGGAAAATCAAGCTCTAGTAGCAAATGCAAGAAAATGAAAGAGTAATAAAGAGGTTCACTCACACAAGAAGCCTCAAGGGTCACATAAGACACAAAAGTTTCAAAAGGATTACTCAAATTATAGATGCTACATCTGCGAGAAGATGGGACACATTGCAATAAAATGTCTGCACTTAAAAGATCAGGTTAGAAGAGGAAAGTATAAAATACATCATGCTCATGCCACATAAGACGATGAACTTGATCATAAGAGAGCCAAAGAAGATGATTAAAGCGAAGAATGTATATTGATATCAAATCTTACAAGAACAATTACTCATGGAAGTGACACATGGCTTATTGATAGTGGTTCTTCTAAGCACATGACAGGTTACACAGATTTTTTCTCATAATTAGTTCATAAGGATTCACCTCACAAGGTGAAGCTCGGTGATGACTATCAGTATCCCATTAAAGGAGTAGGAGAAGCTTCTTACAGATTGGATTCCAGAAAGCCTATGAAGATGAAGGATGTTTTGTATGTACCTAGTTTGAAGAAGAATCTCCTTTATATCTCATCTTTGGATGAGAAATGATTCAAAGTTTCTTTCATTGATGGTGAATTTCTCATGTGGCCAAGAGGAAAGTCTATTGATGATGATGTGGTGATTGGTGTTCAAGAAGGAGGTCTATACAAATTGAAGGGACATTCAAATTCAACATTAGTACACAACACATTTACTCTGAGTGAGCTATGGCATAGAAGATTTGTTCACCTACATTACAAAGCATTACCGATCGTGAGAAAGATGGTGACATATTTGTTAGAGATCTAAGTGAATCATGAAGGCATATGCAAGGGATGTGCATAAGGCAAGAATGTGAAGAACCCATTTCCAAGCAACAACAACAAAGTCAAAGGAGCCTTGGACATCGTACACTCAGACGTGTGTGGACCAATGTCAACCACTTCACTTGGCGGGTATGTATAGTATGTTTCATTTATTAATAATTTCTCACGTAACACTTGACTTTACTTTTTGAAAGCTAAAAGTGAAGTATTCAACAAGTTCAAAGAAATCAAATTACTTGTTGAAAACCTTTCTGAAAAGAAGATAAATATGTTAAGGTCAAATAATGGAGGAGAATTCACATCAAATGAATTCAAGGCATTCTGCAAAGAAATTAGGATTAAGAGGGAGCTCTCTACTCCCTACAATCCTCGACAGAATGGTGTGGAAAAAAGAAAGAACCGAACAATCATGGAAGCAGTAAAGGCCATGATTCATGATCAATATTTACTGATGCATCTATGGGAAGAAGCAGCCAAGACCACAATATATGTGTAGAATAGAAGTCCCCACCATGTACTTGGGAACAAGACACCAGAATAAATGTTTATAGGTAAAAATCCAGAAGTCAGCCACCTGAGGATATTTGGTTGTCCAGTGTATGTGTGTGTCCCCAAAGACAAGATATTGAAGTTGGACCCTTTAGGCAAGAAGGGTATATTTATTGGATATAGTGAAACAACGAAGGAGTACATAGTCTACATCCCTAGTCACTGGCATATTGAGACTAGCAGAGATGTCACCTTCAATGAGGATGCAACTTTCAGTAGATCAAGACATAATCATTTAGATGAGGTCCATGACGAGGAACTTGAAGTTCCCAGAGTTGCAGATACAGATGTAGGCGATGATGTTGTACTAGAAGATCATGATATGGAGGAACCACAGAAACCTGTAGATTCATATTAAGAGATGAATACAAAGAAGAAAAGACCAGCTTGGGCTCGAGAAATTATTCAAGATGTAGAGAAGTATGGTGTTCCATATGAATCCTTCAGAGAAAGGAAGCGACTGCGACCATACTATAGTTACGTGGCATTGCTAAGTGAAATTATTAATATTGATCCTACTTGTTATGAAGAGGTTGTAGAGAAGAAAGAATGGAAGGATGCCATGATTGAAGAGTACCATTCCATTGTAAAGAATGATGTTTGGGATGTGGTTCCGAGACCGAAAGAGAAGACAATGGTAAGTTCCAAGTAGACGAAGCATTCAATAGATGGCAGTGCCGAGAAGTACAAGGCAAGGTTCGTGGCATGTGGTTTCTCCCAGAAAAAAGGAATATATTATGAGGAGACATTTGCTCCTGTGGTGAGATACACTTCGATTAGAGCTGTACTTGTGATAACTACAGTAATGAAGTAGAAGGTGTTGGACATGATGTTATGGTGTTGGAATTGATGTCAAAGGGGGCCAAAATGATCAATGTCATGATATGCTATGGTGTTGGCATTGATGTCAAAGAGGGCCAAAATGATCAATATCGAACATGGTATTATCGTATTGTCATTATCAAGAAGATCAAATATGTCTATGAGATACTAAAGCTTAGGAGAGATAACGTAGTAGGTTATGCATAAAATCTAGCACGAGGAATAGAGGAGTCCCTCATATTACCAGATCATCTCTAAGGTGGATCAATGTAGAGAAGCTCAAGAGAGAAGGCGTGATTGAGTGAAGCCGAAACAAAATTTTGCAATTAAGGAAATCTATGCAAAGGATTGTGGAGTAATTGTGAGTGTTCCCTTTTGAATTTCAGGAGTAATCACAACCATTGAATCAAGGAGGAATCATGTTCGTTGATGTAGTTTTCGGGACAATTCAAGACCGTCAGATTGAGGGGAAGTCAAAGGTTGGGAAGAATTAGATCTCAATCGACAGATATGAAGAAGGAGCTTTGGATGGTTTCCCAATCGTTGGATCAATATTCGATCTAGAATGTAGAGTCGTCAGATTTCGTGGAGGAAATTCAAGTGAGCTCTCAACCGTTAGATCAGTTTGAGATCTATCTTGATCGTTAGATAAATCCAAGTGGAAGGATAGCGTAAGTTTCAAGACATTGGAACTTTGCCACTTCGACGAACATTGGAGATAAGACAGAGGAACGAACTCACGAAGTCATGAAATCACGAAATCCCACTAGTCATTAGATCAAGAAGGGACTTCAGATGAATTCTCGACCATCCGATCGAGTTTAGTGGAATAACAGTGCAAGCCACAATATCCCAGAGTCTCAGATTAAACGAATTGTCGTCAACCATTGATCTGGAGTGAAAATATTGGAATCGTCAGATCACAATAAAGGAAAGGAGACACTCAACTCCAACACTGACCACTCCGGCGAAAAGAAGCCAAGAACATGTAAGTTTACCTGAAGGTCGAAGCCCCGAAGTAACGAACTACCATCAACCATTGATCTGGAGTGAAAACATTGGAATCGTCAAATCATAGTAAAGGAAAGAGACGATCAACTCTGACGCTGACCACTCTGGTGAAAAGAAGCCAAGAACATGTAAGTTTACTTGAAGGCCCAAGCCCCGAGGTCATGAACTGTCATCAACCGTTGATTTGGAGTGAAATATAGGAACTGTCAGATCAAAACAAAGGAAAGGAGATGGTCAACTCCAACACTGACCACTTCAGTGAAAAGGGGTCTAAAACATGTAAGTTCACCTGAAGTCCGGAGCCTCGAATTCACAAAGTAAATGAGGGCCATCGGATTTGGGTAATGCATGGTGACCGTTGGATGAGGATAGGCGGGTCCAATTCTGGTCAACTTCAGCACTGACCACTTCGGTGAAAAAGGGTTTGAAAAATATAAGTTCACCCGAAGGTTGGAGCCTCGAAGTCCCGAAGTGAATGAGGGTCGTTGGATCAAGAACTCAGGGGAAAACTAGACCGTCTGATATAGAGTAATAATCCAAAGAAGAAAGACATATGACACATTATGAGATCCACGTTAGCAAGGACACATGGTGCAATCAGATGGTGACAAGTGTCAAGGTCCAATTGGCATTTTAGGTATACATAAGTCATGAATCTAGGTGACATGTGGCAACCACTCATACATTGCCACATCAACAGCGACGTCAACAAGTTATGTCACTCCAAGAGTACGTCCTTCAAAGATATGCAGTTTCTCCTACCAGTAACTACCCGAAGCGTCGAAGGGCGAACTCACAAACTAATGTTGGTCGTTGATCTAAGATCCTCCAAATTCTCTTATGACCGTTAGATCAAGTGTAGTGGAAGGATAGAGTAATCATGAGATGTTAACCGACAACAAGTGGTCTTCGTTGTGTTATGACTTATTCAGTAGGTAAACCTTCAGAGGGATTGAACTACTTCATAATTCTAGTAGCCCGAAGTCCTAGAGTCACGAATAAACGAATACCCGAAGAGCAGGAGCTCCTTTATGCCTAAGCCCACGGTCCTAGCTCCTGGACATGTGAAGGTTATTAAGTAGGGAAGTGTTGATAAGCACTTCGATGAAATTTGCTCCGGAAGAATTAAAATACTGCAAAGGGCGGAGTCCCGAAGGCCGAAATTCCAAAGTGAACGAAAACCGTCCATATCAACGTGCAAATAAAACACAACCGCCAATCTTGATAAGTGATTAAGCACTCGTTTGGCTTATCACTTAGCCACCGCCTATGGTCGTATGAAATAGAGGTCCCAAAGTGTTTTTTTGCGAAATTTAACACACAGACTAAGAATTTGATCTTGGTCAAGAAGGAACGTTGAACGAGATAAGGATCTGGACTTTGTCTTGATTTATCTTAAGTAATCCAATACTTGCAATACACTAAAAAGATAAGATCCAAGAATGAAATAAAGAGGCATGGGATCGAGTTAAAACGAAATCGATCCATATCAGTGATCGATTTATGAAAAACACTCTCACTAAATTAAAGAGCATTCATGATAATGTTTGAATAATTATGGAGAGAAACAAAACATTATTATTGTTAATTTAATGAAGAGGTGTGATGGTCCAAATAAAGGGACACAATGCTTCAACGCTCACACCAGTTGGAAAACTATATAAGCAAGAAAGAACAGTGAAGAAGAAGTGTCTCTGTAGTCCACATCAAAAGATCAAAACAGAAGCAGAGTCCAAGAAGAAGAACCAATGATACTTATGCTGTGAGGGTGGAAGGGAGGAGCACAGAAGGATTCATATCATTTACTAAGTAAAGTGTGAATTAAGGGAGTTGGTGCTTCCTAGGGTTGGTTCCCTAAAGTTAAGGGAGTTGGTGCTTCCTACGGTTGGTGCCCTAAAAGTTAAGAGAGTTGGTGCTTCCTAGGGTTGGTGCCCTAAATTTAAGGGAGTTGGTGCTTCCTAGGGCTGGTTCCCTAAAGATAAGGGAGTTGGTGCTTCCTAGGGCTGGTTCCCTAAAGATAAGGGAGTTGGTGCTTCCTAGGATTGGTGCCTTAAAAGACAAGGGAGTTGGTGCTTCCTAGGGTTGGTGCCCTGAAGAAGGGGGTTTGTGTATCCTAGAGTTGGTGCTCTAAAAAGGATTGGCATCCTTTACTATTCTTTATATAACATTGTAATTCCTGTTAATTATATTTATATAATTGATTTTAGTACAAGTTCGTTGTTGATCTATTGTGGAGATTCATAAAATAACAAAGTAATTGCTAATTGTTTAAAAAGGGTAATACTGATTCACCCCCCCCTCTCAGTATTTCCAACAGAAGGTACACAAGATGGATGTGAAGACAACTTTTCTAAACGGTGTAATAGAAGAGGAAGTGTATGTGGAACAACTACAAGGTTTCAGGACACATGACAATCAAACAGATGTGTGCAGATTGAAGAAACCCTTGTATGGATTATAACAAGCACCCATGGCATGGTATGGTAGAATTGATAAATTCGTGATGAGCTTGGGCTTTACCAAGAGTAAAGCAAATTCCAACCTTTACTACAAGGTTGTAGATGGTGGACCGGTAATATTACTATTGTATGTGGATGACATGTTTCTAATAGGAGACGAGAAGATCATCACTGAAAGTAAGAGGAAGCTTGCTACAAAATTCGAGATGAAAGACCTGGGTATGATGCATTATTTCTTAGGTCTAGAGGTATGATAGAGACTGAGTGAGATTTTCCTTAACCAAAGAAAATATATTGAAGAGATTCAGAATGATGGATTGTAAATCCATGCCTACATCGATGGTGACACATATGAAGTTATTGAGTGATACATATTTAGAGACAGTGGATGCTACCATGTACAGACAAATGATTGGTTCACTGATGTACTTAACGAACACAAGGCCAGATATATGTTTTGTGGCGAACACATTGAGTCAGTATATGGTCGAACCTAGAGGTGTTCACCTAATTGCAACAAAACATGTGATGAGGTACCTAGAAGGTACAATTGATTATGGACTCAGATATGTTTCAGATCACGAGATAAGTCTGCAAGGCTTCACTGATTCAGATTGGGCTGGTAGTGTTGCAAATCGGAAGAGTACATCTGGATGTTGCTTCAGTTTGGGATCAAATATTATCTCATGGTTTAACAGGAAGCAGACTAGTGTGGCGCTCAGTATGGCCGAGGTAGAGTATATAACAACATGTTCAACTAACAACGAAGCAGTGTGGCTTCGAAAGCTGCTTCTAGGATTGTTTGATCTCGATTTGGATGCGACTTGTATCTGGTGTGACAACCAGAGTTGTGTGAAGTTGTCAGAGAACCTAATGTTTAATGACAAATCCAAGCATATCAAGATCATGTACCATATATCAGAGATATGGTGCAGAAGGGAGAAGTGAAGCTCCAGTATGTCACTACAGATGAGCAGATAGCAGACATGTTGACCAAGCCTCTATCAAGAGTGAAGTTTGTGTACTTCATGGACAAGCTTGGTCTGGTCCAAAAGGACTTCCCTAGTAAGAGGGAGTGACGAGTTACAGATGCGACTCCAGGGCAACAACATCAGCGTGTGGCAGTAGCAGTGGGTAGTCATTCATGAGCACATTACTGACTGCGACACTAGTCAGCATGACCTCACACAAGGTCAACATATGCCGAGCTTTTAGGGTTGGCGAGTTTCCCAGCTTTTCAAGTTGGAGGGCCAACCTATGTGGTTGGAGGTGTTTCCTAGCCTTGGGCTAGATGGGTAGTGTGTGCGCACTACATCACCTAATCCTTGTGATTAGATGCTTGGTCACTGTGGACCGGTTGCCTGGTGTGCCAACCAGAGGTTACTTGTTCTATATGAACTAGATGCCAGATTCTATGTGAGCTGGTGAGTTACTAGTTATGTATGAACTAGATTCCAGTTTTTGTGTGAGATGGCGAGTTACTAGCTCTGTATGAACTAGATGCCAGATTCTATGTGAGCTAGTGAGGTTACTAGTTCTATATGAACTAGATGACATATTATGTGTGAGTTGGCGAGTTGAAGCCCCGTGATGACATAAAGCTTGGAAGGATGATGAGACCATGGATGCATGAATTGGTTACAAAACTTCTTCAATATAGATTCATGGAAAGTCAACAAGTCAATGGTCAAGTGTATAGAAGTGCAGAAGTAGTCATGATGATCATGCCAGAAGAATACCTTCCTTGCCAAGAGGGAGTGTTGAAGTTTGAGTAGCTTCAAAATATATTCTTATTGTATTTGTATTGTATTAGACCAAGTCAAAACCCTAAAAGAATAATATTATGTTGTATTTGTAAAGTCGACCCTATCGTGCCTTTGTAACAGTAAAATGTTAATTAGAAAGGGTCATTTGTAAAAGTTGGCCCTGACCTAATTTCAGGGTGGCTAAACTTGTATTTATAAGAGGCTAGGCACCTTAGTTAGAGTACACACAGAACACAAGTTCTCTCTCTCAAGGAAAAGTGCGCAAGTCTTAGGAGGGGACACGACTACAGAGTAAGGGTGTTTTCGCTAGGGGTTTTGGTTATCTATTGGTGGTCTATCTTGGTCTAGTGGTGCGCTACCCTATTCTGGTTAGGGTTTCTGGTCTATCTTCTGTTTTGTGAGATCTCTCTTGGAGAGAGACGTTGTACTTGTTGACGAATCTATATTGAAGAAGCTTTGTTGTGTTTTCTCTCCCAAGAGGGTTTCCCACGATAAATCTTGTGTATACTGTGGATGTCTTTCTTTTAGTAATCTTTATGTATGCAATTATTGTTCCAATTGTTAAAAGTTAAAGAATACTAAATACACTTAACTGCTTAAGCGAAATTTTAACATGTATTTCTTATTGTTATAATGTTTCTTAACCATAAAAACAAGAGATTAATGTAGATAGAAAGAAATATCAATGTAGATGTTATTTTAATCGTGTTAAAATTACATAATTAAACCTGGATGTTGTTGAGATAAGTATGTGTTAATTGTTTTGTAGGTTGAACCACATTTGGACTCACCATGATACACATCTTATTTTGCAAGCAATGAAATGATAAAAATGCTATTACATACATTGAAAACATGAAAAAACTTATTTTATTTTTCTTCCTATAAAAATCATAAACTATAAACTCATTTTTTTTGGTAAGGTCTAATGACTTTGATTCCATCACCAAGCACTCTAAAATGGGCATCTCACTTTACATTAAATACTTTATTTATTTGTAGGCTTGTTTATATGTACATGTGAACCAATGTAACAAATTGGGAAGCATTTCTTAAAGAGTGACAACTTCAATGTTTCTTGGGTTGCTAATGTGGATGCACTTAAGACTCATAGTAACACCCTATCATTTGGTTGATAATAAGGATGTTATTATGGATATTAATATGGATGTTTTACTAATCAAAATAATGTGTAACTTGTGAAGGTTAATTGATATATTTCTAGTTGTATACGTGGTCATAATAATATTCAAATAAATTATCAATGGTTGGAACAACAAACATTTTGTCTAGTCATCATGCAAGAGTTATATTTTAGATTTTTTTGGGGGTGTAAATCATCTAAAATCTTATATTGTAGGATCTTTTTTGTTAGAAAAATAT
Organism: Picea sitchensis; assembly: GCA_010110895.2. Lineage (NCBI taxonomy): Eukaryota > Viridiplantae > Streptophyta > Pinopsida > Pinales > Pinaceae > Picea > Picea sitchensis. The sequence goes on from SNQJ01S0003857.1 coordinate 78,139, forward strand.
TTTTCGTTTGGAGGGTTTTCATCCTTGTTGAGGTTCACAACATACACTAGATTGTTATATTCATCAACAAAATCAATAAGTGGGCTTGCAAGGATTTTGCCTTTTGTTCTTCCCTCGAGAAAGTTTCTATGAATTCATAATAGACATAGTACAAATAGTTTGGATTAGAAGTCACTAGTGTCCGTTGACAAAACATGATATGCACCTAAACACGTCTTGTTCACAATCTAGTTTTCTCCTATACCCTATCAACAACCTTTATCGAGATTTTTTTAGGTAGACAATTTGTGATATCCACTTCAATGCATAGTGTGGCATAGGTTGTAATATGTCTTCTAAGTTTTTTTTTTCTCAAGGAAAATCTTGCGTTGAAACCCAATGGATGGTTCCCACATTCATGGATGGCATTCCTAGTGAAATCATTGATGCAATACGCCTCGCTTAGGAGGATTTGAACCAGATGCTTATTGACATAAAACTAGCCAAATGCTCCACAACATTGACATAAAACTAGCCAAATGCTCCACAACATTGACAATAACCAATTAAGCTAATCCCTTAGATTATCCTCTAAAATTTTATGGAAACCATAATAAATTTTTCATAAATCACTTTCAATAGAGATTAGAGATTAATATACCTAAAACTACAAAAATAGATTGAAAACCTAACCTACATTAAAACTATAGTTAAAAACTTATTAAAGATCGACAATAAGATACCTAAATTTTATACATATATTAACATATCCCATAAACCAAGTCCCAAAGTGATGCACCCTCTATCCTCAAAAAGTTAGGAACCAAAAAACCCACTAACATATAAGTAAATGTCAACATCTTAAATTTTTCATACTTAAAAACTTATTAATGCAAATCCAAAAGTCAAGATCAAAACCATTAAAACAAAATATAAATTTCTACAAAATACATGCCTAAATTTAAATAGCCCCTTATTAAAGGATTTACATGCTTGAGAAACCCCTTGATAGAGATTTGGACTTTGTAACAAGTCCAAAGCCACTTGGCCCACACCTTTGAGTGATGTAAGACCTCCCTTCTTGATCTTTAATTTAAAATTTGAAATTTCTTCCCATTTGGAGTGAATCGAATACATGCAAGTGGTCTCTCTCTAGAGAGTCCAAGGCCCACACCTTTCACATGTCAAAGTGGAGCCCCCCTTCATCTGTAATTTGAATTTTGAAATTTCTTCCCTTATGGAGTGAAGTGAATATTTGCAAGTGGTAATCGAGTTAGGGTTTGCCGAATATATAAAACAACGGTTAAATATATATCGATTGAGTGGGGAAGACGGAGCATAGGAAGGGAAGAAACAGTGGAGATTCAACAATTCATACAGGCAGGCAGCAAGCAAGCTAGCTGTATGTGTGTGGAGTCGAGGTCAGGCTATTGATTTCCTTCCTTCATTCATTGTGGGATGATGGAAGAAACGGGCGAAGAGAACGATAAGGTCAGAATAGGGTTTGCAAAGCACTTGGCCTCCTGCAACAAGAAGACTCGCGACACAGCAGTCGAGCTTCTCAGGAGATGGCTCGAAGCCCAGACTCACGTTTCGGATCTCGACTTCAAGAAGATCTGGAAGGGTCTCTTCTACTGCGTCTGGCACGCCGACAAGCACGAAGTCCAGGCCCAGCTCATCGACAAGCTCGCTTCCCTGATTCGAACCCTCGACCTCGCCCTTGCTCGGCACTACTTCCAGGTATTTCTCTTAACCATGGTACGCGAATGGAGTGGAATTGATCATCTGCGCCTAGACAAGTTCTATCTCATGCTCAGCCGATTTCTTCATCATGTTTTTCTCCTTCTATATGACCATGGGTGGGGCTCTGAGTTAACAAAAGGGTTCATGGCGGATTTGAGGGACGGAACCCTTTTGACCCAAGATAAGTACCCTGCAAAGAGCGTTAATCTTCACTTTGTGGATGTTTATCTCAATGAACTTGCTGATTTTCTACCGCTTGGGATAGAGACTTTTGGTCTGCTATTTGAGCCCCTTTATTCTGTTCTGGCTAAGTCTCCTGATAAGCTTTTGGTCAGCAGAGTGAGGCATAATGTGTTTGATTGCCTTCTGGAAAGTGGGAAGAAACTTATTAAGCGCAGACAAGAGCAACGACAAGGTCATGATGTTGTCTTTGATGGTGATGATAAAGTGGAGAAGTTTGGTTCCATTGCGGTTACGATGGGCATTGCCAATGGGCTTTTTGAGTTGGCTACTGCAGATTCGACTCTGCAGGCCAACAGGAAAGTTATCTATGCTTTGTACGAGGATTTCGGCAAGCTGGAGAAGTATTTCTCGGCGTCTGGCATATCGATTTTTCCGAATGGGGTGAAGAAGAGGAAGCTTTCTGCAGAGAAGGAGCCTTTAGTTGCAGTGGATGATGCGAATCAGCAGGTAGATGATAAAATGGAGATTTTTGAAGAAGGCAGAGGGGACAACTTAGGGAAAAAGATAAAGGAGGTAGAGAAATTGGAGATTAATGAAGAAGGCAGCCTGGACAAATTAGGTAAGAGGATAAAAGAAGCGAAGAAAAGCAAATTAGAGAAGGTGAGAGCGAAGGGCAAATCCAAGAAGGCTAAAAACCCTGCAGCTAGTGAAGACGTGACCTCTGCAATAAAGAAGAAGGCTAAAAAACTTGCATCAAGTGAAGATGGAACCTCTGCAATAAAGAAGAAGACTAAAAAGCTTTCATCTAGTGAAGATGGCACCTCTGCAACCAAGAAGAAGGCTAAAAAGCTTGCATCCAATGAAGATGGAACCTCTGCAATAAAGTCTAAATTAAAAGGTAGTTCGGAGCTTCGTAAAAGGAAATCTTGTGTTAAAGAGCAAAAGAGTGCAATGGGAGAAGCAATGATTGATCATGTAGGCAACACAGATGATGGTGCAAATAATGATCAAAGCGTACCATCCTTAGATAGCAATTTTCAAGATTTCATGGGGTTTGGTGATTCGGTGATCTCAAATCTTCAGAAGGAGTTTGAGAAAGTTGCCGCAGAACTAGGGGATGGTATTGATCAGTATGGCTCACCTGTTATGTCTTTGGCAGCTCCGATATCTCCTTTAGACATTGGGTCTAAAAAGAGGAAAAGGGTAAAAAATGTAGAAAACAAGGTTTCTAGAAGTTCAAGTTTATCAACTGGCCCTAGCACGTTTAGTAGTTGTGGTAAGAGTGGTGAGAAAAGTGTGAAGAAGGTTAGGTTTTCTATGAAAAGTAATCTTGTCTGGAAGCCTCACAGTCCTCTGCCCCCCCAGAGCTTAAGGGTACCCCCATCTGCCACTCCAAGAGGCAGTGCACTGAAGAAGGGAGTACCTCCGGGTCCAATCCGCATCATGAAAGAATCACCCAGTCCCAAAAGAATCAGGCGGAAATCTCTTTCTGCTCGGAAGAGCCAGAAAATCTTGAAAAGCAATTCGCCAAACACCAAGCTGATGATTCGCAAACGGCGGTCAAATGTTTTGTAAAAAATGCAGCAAATTTCTACAGAGTTGCAACATCACAGAGCATGTGAATATGGCTACAGTGTCTGGACTCTTAGCCATTTTTTGTGTAAGAAAGTGATTATTGACTGTTTGCAGCTACTGTCAAAACCTAGTGATCAGTTTCTCTTTGTGATAATTCCATTAGCTTTTGCTTTCAGAGAAGATTTTTACAGTAAAAGAATTGACGGTAGATAGGTCAAAGAAGGCTTTTATGGAATGTTATTTTTTGGTCAGAACTAAAAAGAGACAACAGAAGCTGTCTAAGCTGAACTGTGGTTTATATTTTTGGTTCTTGCATTGATTGTTCTTCAATTCAGTCAAGTAAACATGTCAAGATTATAATTTGATTCCTGCAGTACAATAATTCATGAACAATAGAATTTACTTGCTTGTCAGCAAGATAGATGTTGGAATACCATCAATCTCCAATTATAATTAGTACAAGAAGAAATCCAATCAATCCTCTTCTTCTTTGATATTTGCACCACCGTTGGTTATGTTTTTGCATGTTTGAGATTCTACTATTCATTTGTTTTACATTTTTCCTTAATGATTTTTTTTTTGCAACGGTACTCTTTTGATATGATCATATGTCAGAAGTTCTCTGTTTGAGAATCCTACGTGCAGAGCTATTGACGGCATCATTAGATATATCAGAATTTGCAATGGTGTTTCTTGAATTTTGGTGGAAACCGGTATGTAGAATCTCATTTAAATCTTATATTCTTTATTGTTTGATATCTCTTCCAGGTTAAAGATTGAAGTTCCATGCAATTTATGGGATCCAATAATTTGTTTCCCTTTTATAATTGTTTTCTCTGGCATTTCCAGGCTATTAGATTTTTTGATAGTTGTTAAAGAACTGTATGTGCAGATCTCGCAATAAGACTTAGGTGACTGATATTGTGTGTGCTATTTGTTAATCTCAGAAATGATAAATAAGCAGTCACGTGCAGTAATTTTAAGTACTAGATCATCCAAGAATCCAGGGTGGTATGTATTATAATGTTTATAGAATTCTAGTAGTTTAATACTACATGGAAAATTAGCTGTCTTTCATTATCCCTATAGAGAATCAAACAATATTTAGCATATGCTCATCTTTAGTATAGTTTAAGCTGTTCGGATCCCTCTTTGCTCATTTTGTCCTAGGAGCATGCTTTTTTAAAACTTTAAGCTGTTTTGATCCCTCTTTGTTTATTTTGTCCTAGGAGCATGATTTATTTTAACTTATTCGTTTTAGTTTTTTGTTTTATAAAAAGCAGTGAAATTGAAAATGTCAGATCTGCTGTTTCACAGATAAATTATTGAAGGTCATCTGATGTGCTTCATATGAACTTTCCCTTCAGCTTTTATTCCTGTTATGCATTTATTTTTTTACTTTATGCACAAAAATGTACATCCCTCAGTGCGTTGGTATTGTTTCTGTTATGATTCTGCAAATACTGACAATGTCTCTGTTATGACAGCAAATATTGACAATTGGGCACTGCTTTATTTTTTCATTTTAGCTATTTATCCTTGTGGAAGTATAAGATTAGGCCCAGTTTCCCACTTTTGTTATATTTGTTGAAGCTTTACTAAATCTGTGTTAGCTTTATTCGGACCCCCTATTATCCTGGTGAAATACAATGTTTGTTTTGAAAAGGCATTGCCATGTTAGTCTTGTTAGGTATCGACAATAGGCGTTAACTAGTAAATGGTAATTGAGCAGATTGTGGTATGCAAACTCCTTGTTTGCTTTGTATTTATGTGTTTTCTGTTAGGAAACCAGGATGATAACTTCTTTCCTGCTCACATTTTTTCCCTTCTCTTGTATGGAATGTGATATTGGAGGAGATGTGGGCTAACATTGCCTGCACCGAAGGATCTTCTTTGCCTCCAATTCCATGTCAAAACAATTGCCAGGCTCATCACTGCAAACATCTGAAGAGGTGGGGAAGTTGGTGATTTCAATTTCATGGCTTGCAGGTTGCAAGATTACAACCTGGTCACCTCTTTTGTATTTCTGTTGTGTCACACTTGATGCAATGTTTCAAACATGTTCAAGTGCTTTCAAGTTTATGCATATTAAAGCTCCTTTATAAAATATTTTTCTCTTGGATGTGCTATGATAGTAAGGGTTTTGTTTTCTTTACCGATGAAGGATATTTTGTTTACAATGTGCCTTTTTGTTTCAATTGTATGCAGTTTTTGCTACTTGACTGTTGAAGCAATGGTAATAGTTTGTTATATCCTTTTATTGCTACGTTCCTTATACTCAGTGAACTATCTTCCATTGTCCTCTCTCCCGGTACAATGCATTTTTATGTTATCTCCTTAAAATGTATATAGACAATGCCAACTTGACAATCACCAAGTTTTGAAGAAATATTTGAACTTTCAGTTTCTTTGTGCCCCTGGGTTCAGCAGATAAGATTTCCAGGAAATTTCTTAAAATGTTCTTGAATCCTTGGTGAATCCATAGTTCAAGATATATTCAAGCCTGTGAAATCTTTTGACATTACTCACTGGCTTCATTTTCACCCCAAGCTCTCAAGTAGTTCCATGCCAACAGGGCTATCGTGTTTGGATTTCAGTTTGGGATAGTTTGTTCTCTTTACTATTTGGATTTTTTGGTCTATTTTCTGAAGTATACGGTGAATCACAGGCTGTGAATCACGGGCACTCGGTGATTTGTATTTTGTTGCTAGTTCCTACCAATTTGAAGAATGCAGGCTACTGTTAAACAAACATGTTTTGGTTGTATTGCTGATACCACGATATGAACAATTCACGTCTGAGGACACTAATGCATACATATCAGTTTTAAAGACTGTTTAAAGGACTTTGAGTGTGAGTGATGCTTGAGAAATTTGCTACGAGCAAGTAGGTTGTTAGGACATTTTGATTGCAATGAGAGGAGTGAGGTGCACTCTACAGTCCAATATGGATAAGATGTTTAAGGTAATGTTCATAATGCTAATGAACTAAAATGAAATAAAAGTTGAGGTCTGTAACGCAAAAATGAAAAGACCACAATAATAATAAAATTAATCAGTGTAGATTCATCTTAACCCTGATCTTTTAAGCATAAAGAGGTTTGTGCTTTCATTTCTTTTTGATTGTTCTCGGTGCTTACTGTATCTAAGGTTAAGATGGATCTATGCTGTTTTATAGTTATCTAAAGTTGATGTTTAAAATATTTGACTTGTTTATTGTGAACAATCAGAGATTTAGTACAACCGAGTTAGACAGATCAGTTAACTCTAATAAACTAAATGAGATAAAAGTTGAGGTTTGTAACATAAAAATGATTAGACAATTGTTAGCATTTTAGCTCGGGAGGTACTCCGCATGTTTTGTCTTGTATGCGGATGTTACCTTAATGTTTATACTACTAGGCACTTTGTTAGAATAAAGAAGATGGTGTGCTCGTTTTACCATTGACGATACC
>SNQJ01S0003857.1:108586-126531 GCA_010110895.2 Picea sitchensis
TACAAAGTATGGGGCCTCCTAGCCCTAGTTCATATAATGTTATAAAAGTACAAAAAATGTGCTATGAGCACATAATATGCCTAGGCATGAGGCCGGTGCACCCTATTATAACAAATAACGACGTTTGGAAAACGTTGAAACAATTTGACCCATGGTCTTGGTACTCCCACGACGTGACATTGCATTCCTATGGGGAGGTCATCCATGGTAGCCATTGGCACGTTGTGCATGAGGGCCTCAAAATTCCTACCCACACTATGCAAAGTCCTAGATGCATCATCGTTGGGTCTTGCCTCCTCTCTACCTCGCCGTCTATGTCGCGGGAAATTGGTCTGTCTCACAGGTGCTTTGTCCGCATAAAATTAAAGTTCTTTTTAGTATTTTGGATCTCACAAAAAAATAGAAATAGTCAGATATTCAAAAATTAAAAATTAAATAAACATAAAATGAAAGGTTACCTATATCATGTAGCTTGTCTCCAGGAGGGATGATGACATCAGGATCATTAATGAAATCTATGCTGACATAAGGATAGTCCTCGTTAAATGGATTTCGTCTCTCCCACTAGCTAAAGAAGTTGTCATCATAAATGTTGGACATTTTTCCACCTCCTAGGTGAGCTATGAGCTCAGTCCATCGGACCATGGTGGGCCATAGTGGTAGGTGTCCTCATATGTGTGTTCACAGGCTCATCATAGGAACCTGCTCGAAAAAGAAAGTACACAAGATGGTCTCGAAGAAAACTTTCTTAGCCTTCCTGAGCTTGTAGTCAGTAAGTTGTTCTTTTGTGTTATTAAGCATGGTAGTGCTCCAGTCATACATAGTAGGTCGTATTCTTTCAACCCAATATTGCATTTGCGCCCATGATGCTAAGTGTAAGGAGTAGGATCCCATGATCTGAATCAAGGTATATAAGATGACTCGGAGACTCAAGTTGGTGATATATTTGATCGACACTTGAGAGCCACTTTTATCGGTGTCGACATCACAATTCTCATTGATAAATTCATTGATACTCTAACCTCCTCCACAAGATTGGAAGTTTGTCACTTCCCCTCTCCTAGACAAACCGATAATAAAGTAGATGTCTTCAACCATAATGGTCAAAGAATGTCTAGCAAGCATGAATTCCTCGACATCAGGGTTCCAATAGTCAATCAAGAGATTTAATAATATCATTTGCTCCCTCATGCCACCAATTTGGAAGAATTTGTACATGCCACATGCATGTAAAGCTTGTTTTTCCTCATCATTGTCAAACACTACTCGATCCACCTCTTCATGTTTACGTTCTCTCCAGAGGACAGACATCCTGCCCATTTGCCAAAAAGTTTTTGAGTTAGCTTTTATTTTTATCCCTGGGCATTCGCAGCCTATAGTTGGAACAGTCATGGATATCCATGACTGGTGTTTCCACCAGCTGCAAATATTCGCGGGTTTACTTAAGAAAACCCACGAATGCACAGATTTGAGTTGAACAAATGAATGTTAAGCCTAATTTGTCCACGGAATTGAAGAAGTAAGTAAATGAAAAAATTGTAGGGTAAAAATGATTACTTGTTATAGGTGGCAAGAGGTGTAGTTTCTCCAAGCTCCGTGATTCTTTAATTCGAACTCCAAGGGTTTTTGGTCACTTTGGTTGTTTTTTGGGTAAAATAGTAAAAATGGATAGTAAATGGGTAAATATAATGATTTTTTATTAAATTTTAAAAACCCACTTCCTGTAGTTTCAAAAAATTTCAAAATTTTCAACTAATGGTCATCTTTTGTAGTGCTACGATTCCTTTTTGTAGGACGAACTTTTTAAAAGGCCTTGGGTAGGTAATGTTCTTATAACTGACATTTAAGGTAGGATGCATTCATCTGAACATTTTGCATTATCAGTTTCCATTTCCGCTTGAACCTAGGGTCGACCCCATTAACAAGTGATGACACCTTTCCCTTTGTTCAAAAGAGTCATTTTGTTGATGGTAGAGCCTACCTTCCATAAGCGCTCTAGTCTATAATCCCCTTGTGTTCTGGCACTCATGTTGCAAGTTTGTTTTTAGGCTTGGGAGTCTTTTTTAGCCTTGCCATGAGTTTGTGTTTGAACTTCATACTTCTTACCCACTCTCATTCTGTCCATTACCTGTGGAACTCCCTCCCTTACATGTTTCTCACAACGACATTATGGAGTCCATAGTTAAGCTCTTTTCAGACTCCCTAAAATTGAAAATATTGTCGAGTCACCTTGTTCCTTTTACACTCGTTAAACCGTCCTAAAGGAATGTTTGTTCAACACAAGTTTACCCCATTTTCAGACTGAATATACTATTTACGAAAAAGGTATACTCTAGTCTATGGACTAGAAGAGTTATCCTCAGTTTTGTTTTATACTTTTTCGGGCTCAGGGGACTAAATTTATGAAAAAGGACGAGGGAGTCCATAGTTAAGATCTTTTCAGACTCCTTAAATATGAAAAGATGGTCGAGTGATATTGTCTCTGTCTCACTCGTAAAATGGATTTGAAGAGATGTCCTTTCAGTATAAGTTTAACCCTTTTCCAAACCGAACTGACTATCTACAAAAAAGGAATACTCTCGACCAGTTTCGGCCATAAGAATTCTTGTTAGTATTATTTTATTATTTTTTGGGCCATGGAGACTAAACTTATGAAAAAGACCATCATGGGGCATTTACTTCCTAATGTTGAGTTGTAATTGCATTGCATTTTCACTTCTCGTTCTTTTAGGCCTAATGTCGGCTTCAACATGCTATCGTTGAACCAATTTCTTATACATTTCTACTATCCCCAGCCTTGCATTTTATGACTTTGTGACTTGACACCTTATCCCTGGAGGGAACATCCCCCGAGTGTCCTTATTCTGCACATGCTTCCTTGCATTGAACATAGGTATGTTCTCTACACAACCGAACTAGTTTTCTTTCCCACGACACTCGTTCCCTCCACTGTACAATAGCATTTTGTTATTATTTTTCAGGCTTTTATAATATGAAAAGACAACAAAACCAAAAAACCAAAAAGAGGGGGGACAACATCTATCTCTTTTATTGGCTATAGTTTTGTCTCCCTTGAACAAAGCACAATCTTGAGTCAGTATCTCATCATTTTGGGTCTAGTATGGCTTTAGGAGACTTTTTCTTGTTTTGAGTTTTATCTCCCTGGGTTGTTTATTCTTCCAACCATATGGATCGTTTGTTGATTCCTTCTATGTCACAAATGTATCTTAGTTTACAGTCATGTTGCCTAAAGTCACATAATGTTTCGTTCTTATGTTCAAGGGAAAGTTTCAACCTACGTCGGCCATTTTGCAGTTAGTCTCTGGCCTTGCAATTAGGCCTTACCAAGTCAGTCTCATCATCACGAGTATCAGTCTCTTCGTCTGATTTCTTCCAAATCTTTGGCCTTTCTCCACCCCTCGTGCTGGTTGATGGGGGATGCCTTAATTCCTTCCTTCCAACAAATATCTTCCCATCTAATCCGACACATCTCACTCTGGGAGAGGGATCTAGATTTATGTTTGGTACCTTGGGGTTTGTAGTCATTAGTGGCAGGTTCACTCACTATTGATAGTGGGAATACATCAATGTCCCCTGCTTGATAGATTCTACCATGTGTTCGAACCCAACTCATTTATTCACACTTTCTAGATTGTACCATGGTACCTTGGTGCCCATTATCATCCTCAGTGACTTGTCTTGCATTTTTTAATGATATACATCAATGACCGGTAATCAAACGATGTCTCACTTTGTTCGACTTCAACACATCTCTTCACATAGTGTAGACTTGTACCATGATGGATCGTTGTGAAGATTTCAAGTGAAGTATGAGCACCACATATTTTTTGCTCCTTCCCGGCTCATATGGTGCCACCTCATAGACATTGGTACTTGCAGAGGATCATTTTGTTCATTCTCTTGGTTCCAGATATCCTTTGTCCTTGATCTTGAGTCATATCTCCATTGTGTATCTATTCTTGGTTATGATATACTTTGACATGGATCCACTGTGTATTCTTGGTGCCCATGATTGATACTTCATATTTATCACATGGATCCACTGTGTATTGTACGTGGCCATGGACATTAGTCATATGTTTATATGTACCATGGATCTGCAGTGTAATTGATTTGGTGGCCATGCTTATATCACTTCTGAGCATGGGTATTCCCAACTTGAGAAACAAAAATCTTGCTTGATCTTTGCTGACGGTTATTTTTCTTGAATAAGTTGTTCAAAAACCTTCAGGGATACTTTAGTGCATCCTCACCTCTAAGATTTTATAATGTATTTTGACCATCACTCTTCCCTTCTGAACTCACACATTAGGGGGCATCTGTTAGAGAACAAAATGCCACACCTATACATTTGTGCCATGGTCTAACCCTTTCTTAAAGCTTGCTACACATTTTCCCAAATTTCCTCTCCAAAATCATCTAAAAAACATTCCTTATGAGCATATCCACAGGTTTTCTTAGTGCAAAGTGAAGACATCTGCAACTCTCCAGATTGCAACCCGCAAATGCCCTAAAAAATTATAAAAAATAAAATAATTTTGTGTTTTTAGGCGGGTTTTTCGGTTGGGCTCGTTTCCCAATGTCCCTTTCCCGTACAAAATAGAATCCAACTCCCCCAACCTATTGGGGAAGAGATAAAATCACCCTTGAGGGATAAGGAGAGATCAAGTCCCTTGGGGCAAGATTATGCTTCCAACATCTAGCAAGCCTCCCTTTCCTATAATCTTATGAGCAACACCCCCTTATTTTTTAAACTCCTTTTACAGGATCTCTTTCTTATCTATATGGATATTGAGTGTATTCGTATCCCTATTTGGGCCATCCAAGGAAGAGTATAGTGGTTGATTCAATGCTTGAAGGATTCTTGGAGGAACCCAGACAGTTGGATTCGAGATGGTGCCAAAGGCGAGGCAAGGTTGTAACTTTCCTTTCTGATTTGGTGTTAATAGAAGATTTTGTTTTCCCTCCTATCACGTGTTCATTGTATGTTTGTGCTTATTAAGTTTACTTTGAACATGATCTATGACATGTATACCCTTTGATTGTGTTATAACTACCCCTGTAGCAGCGCTTGTATTGTGTCCATTTTGCAGGTTATTTCTAGCAAAGGATCTAGAGATCATCGAGAGCAATGAGTGGGATCGACATCAAACTAGAGACCTAAGGTGCACCCTTTCTCCCTCTTCCTTCCCTAAATTATCCTTGTAAATTAGTTAGTCTTTCAGTTTTGTGTGCTTGTCTTGGAGGCAAAATTGATATCTTCTCCATACAGTCTTGATCTGTTGTGATTTCGACCCATAATCACGGGGGAGATATCCCATCAATACTTGTGCGACATAATTCTAGATCACCATGGACAAGCCATCACATGAATGCCATCCTTACCCGATGGATATCCAGACATTGCTTATAAAACATGAGAGAGTGTTTGAACCATTTCCGGTAGGGAGACCACCTGACAAAGGATTTGAGCATGTCATTGAGCTAGAAGAGGGGTCAAATCTCGTGATCACTACTCCTTACAGGAATCCCAAAATATTCAAGGATGAAATGGAGAAGGCCATAAAGGAGTTTCTAGGTATGGGACCCATCAGGACTAGCTCTAGTCCTTTTGCTTCGTTAGTTGTACTAGTGAAGAGGAAATATGGTACTATGAGGATGTGCATAGACTACAACGAACTAAACAAAAAGACCATCAAAAATTGATACCCAATACACATGATTGATGAGATGATCGACAAGTTGCATGGAGCAATGTACTTCTCAAAGGTTGATCTGCGATCAGGATACCACCAGATTCGGGTAAGGGAGGAGGATATCCATAAAACAACATTCAGGTGTCACTATGCGCAGTACGAGTTTCTAGTCATGTCCTTCGGGTTGACTAACGCACCAGCTACTTTTCAGCCACACATGAACCATATATTCAACAAACAATTGAGGAAATTTTTACTGGTGTTCTTTGATAATATTCTCATCTGCATTAGGACATGGGAGGAACACCTGAAGCATGTGGAAAATATTCTCACCATTATGGAGGAACAATCGTTTTTTTCCAAGGAGGAAAAATGTGAGTTCGGGTTGACATAGATCCTCTATCTAGGGAACATGATTGGTGTTGAGGGAGTAAAGGTGCATCAGGAGAAGATCCATACCATCTTAGATTGGCCCACCTCCAGTTCACTCACAAATCTACGATGATTCTTCGAGATATGTGGCTATTATAGACACTTTGTGAAAGGATTTTCATAATTGGTTGCACCATTAATAGACCTCACCAAGAATACGACATTACGATGGTTAGAGGATGCACAAGAAGCATTTGAAAGACTAAAGAAGGTCATGAGCACTTGCCCAGTATTAACACTCCCAGATTTTATAGAGCCTTTTGACTTGGAGTGTGATGCATCCTGTGAAGGGATAGGAGTAGTATTGATGTAGAATCGACATTCGATAGCTTTCGAGAGTAGGAAGCTAAGGGAGCCTGAGAAGCTCTACCCAATCTATGATAAGGAGATGTTGGTCATCATACATGCATTGGAAAAATTCAGGCAGTATTTGGTAGGAGGATGCTTTGTGGTTCAGACTGACCACAACAACTTGAGATATTTCTTGGAGTAGAGGGACCTGAGAGAGAGGCAATATAAGTGGGTGAATAAGGTACATGCGTATAATTTTGACATTGAGTATGTAAAGGGAAAGAAGAATGTAATTGTTGATCCCTTATCCAAGAGACCAACAACCTTCTCCATGATAGAGATCTCAATAGAATGGAATTCCATTCTCTTGGTGGAATACTCCAAGACTACCTTCGCTTGTGAGCTAATGTAGGACAATATTCAGGATGACAACTACATGGTAGTGGAAGACATCATCTACTACAAAGATAGGATCTATCTTTTCCATGAGTCCACACTCAAGGATAATATTTTGAGGGAAGTGCATGATGCACCACTAGAAAGGAACCAGGGGTATCTGAAGACCTACAGGTAGGTGAGGGAGAGATTCTCATGGAAGGGTCTCAAAGGGAATGTACTTCGTCATGTGAGGGAGTGCATGAATTGCTAGAAGAACAAGTCAAAGTTCACACATCTTGCAGGACTGCTTCAACCATTACCGATTCTAGAGCAAAAGTGGGAAATAATTTCCATGGACTTCATCACAGGTTTACCGAAGCTGCAAGGCAGGGAGTGTATCTATGTGGTAGTGGATAGGTTGACTAAATATGCACACTTCTTTTCTATTCCTACAGAGTACAACACATCTCAGGTAGTAGACCTATTCTTCATGGAGGTGTTTAAACTCCATGACCTTTCGAGGAACATAGTCAGTGACCAGGATAACAAGTTTTTCAGTGCATTTTGGCAAGAGCTATTCAAGTTATCTGGGATAGAGTTGATACCTAGCACTAGCTATCACCCCTATATAGACAGGAAAAATGAGATAGTAAACAAATGGATCGAGGGGTACCTAAGGAACTATGTGTTAGGACAACAACGAGCATGAACAAAATGGTTGCATCTCGGGGAACATTGCTACAACACCACTCATCACATGTCCATTGGGATGAGCCCATTCAGGGAATTATATGTCTATGATGCTCCATCTTTTATGGATTTGGAATTTGGAGAGAGTCAAGCTCCTAAGGCCAGGGATTGGTTATAGGAAAGTCAAGACATCTTAAGAGTCCTAAAGGAAAATCTGCACGATGCTCAAAATCAACAGAAGATGTATGTAGATCGACACGTGGTAGAAGACAACTTTGAGGTTGGAGATCTTGTCTTTTTCATATAGCAGTTGTACAAACAGTCATTGTTGTAGAAGAGTGATACAGAGAAGCTTAAGACATGTTTTTACGGGCCTTATAGAGTGATTAGGAGAATTGGGTAAGTAGCATAAGAGCTGGAGCTACCAGAGGGAGGCATGATCCACAATACCTTCCATATATCATGCCTCAAAAAGGCATTGGGAGAGTAGGTTACCACTTTGACAGATCTTCCTCCACTAGATGAGGAGGGAAAATTAGTTCTAACTCCCGAAAGGATTATTGATGTCAGAGAATGGAGATTGAGGAGCAGGGTCATTTGAGAGTACTTGGTTGTATGGAGAGGATTGCCTGCAGAAGATGCTACCTAGAAAGGGGAGCAGATCTTGCAACACCCTAATGTGGAATTGCTTGAGGGAAAGCAATCTTGGGAAGAGAGGATTGTAATGTCCCCTTTCAATTGATTGTGATGGAGGATGACTCAATAGCCTATATGACTCTCGTAGGCTATAGTCAACAATGAAAAATGGGAGTCAAGGAGGTTTGTTTGGTGTCACTAGGTAAAAATAATGACAAGTCCTAAAAGTGACATTCAATAAAATAAACAATTATATTTAAATGGAATTGGAGGGAAAGTAAAGTGAAGATTTGATTTGGTCAAAATGGGGGAAAGATCTAGAAGGTCCAAAGGAAGGTTAAATAGAGGAGTAACCTTTCCCCTTAGCATTATGATTTGATATCTTATAGAGTGCTCTTGTAGCCAACGTTTTCGTTTAGGTTTTGGGCAAAACCCTTCCACTGCAGGTTTAGTTTTGGTGGTGCAACACCCACCCTAGCTAGACAAGAGGAGAATTCTTCTAGAGTTCTCATTGGAATTCATTGGGTGTTTGATTTCTCACTAGAGGGAGTTGAGAAGCATATCAGTTTGTGCAGGGTGTTTGCGGCGATATTCAGGAAGAGGTTGAGCTTCAGATCCGTAGGTGCGAGGAGGGTTTCACACATCTGTGAAAGAGGGCATCCCTGCGGGTTGAGCATGGGTTGTCCCGCGAGGACCTTTGCGAATTGGGGTTTTGTAGTCATTTTTCGGACCGGGTTTGTGAGGAGCTCAGGAAGGGATTGACTGCTGATCGATGTTGCTGGAGCAGAGCAAAGTAAGGCTTGAAATATCTAAAATTCCCTCCTAGCCTAGTTGGGAACATTACACAACACTACTCCACTTCTAGGGACACAACATTGTAGTTGAATTCTCCAGGAAAACACACATTTCCCATGTTTACAGGGCTGGATAAAAGGATTGCAATATAATTTTTCAGACAAGAGATTCATTGTATGGAACCTCAACCTCCAAGTGCACAAAGATGCTTCCAATTGATGTCAAAGATGAATTTTAGCGTTCAGAACATTCCCTTTCATAGCAATAAGAGTCACTTGGGATCACATTCTCCGCATAATCAGAATATAACTCAACGCATGTATTCTCACCTTGCATTAGTGCATCATCAAAACTAGAAACTAACCTAGATACATGGATTCTGCATATGTCTCGACCACATCCTCTGTATTCATATATTGGATATCATCCTTTACCTTGTGATATGTGATGGTTGGAAGATCGCGATAGTTCAAGGGGCTGAAAGACTTGGAATCCAAGGGTTGCTCCAAACTGCAAAACAATTCTGGATCAGTAGAAAAGTGTGGGAGATGTCGTATCATGGTTGCAATGCGTTCGCAAATTCTCGTTTTCCAGGAGTGGCTCATCTTCGAATATTCTGGGACATTCCACCACTTGTCTCTCGAGATCAACAACGCAGTGATTGATAACAACCCCAGGGCTTACGTCCTCAACCTCCAGTGTGTCTGGTTGATCAATGCTAGGAGCAGTTCTTTGCTTTAAATCACCATAGTGGTCATACGCATTGGAGATAGGGGGCTATCAAAGTATAGCATATACGATATTCGACTGTTGTGTTGGAAGATTAAATCTGGGCAGTAAAATAGGCTCCCTTCACCTCATGGCACTATAAATATTTCACCTCCATTTTAAGGAAATGGTGGATTTATTTTCCGAGGTAGCACAAATATCATGACAAAATCAATCACCTTCTGCCTTCAATTCCATTCCATCCATGATCATTCTAGTGTGCTTTTCAGTCCTGGAGTAATTATCACANTATATTGGATATCATCCTTTACCTTGTGATATGTGATGGTTGGAAGATCGCGATAGTTCAAGGGGCTGAAAGACTTGGAATCCAAGGGTTGCTCCAAACTGCAAAACAATTCTGGATCAGTAGAAAAGTGTGGGAGATGTCGTATCATGGTTGCAATGCGTTCGCAAATTCTCGTTTTCCAGGAGTGGCTCATCTTCGAATATTCTGGGACATTCCACCACTTGTCTCTCGAGATCAACAACGCAGTGATTGATAACAACCCCAGGGCTTACGTCCTCAACCTCCAGTGTGTCTGGTTGATCAATGCTAGGAGCAGTTCTTTGCTTTAAATCACCATAGTGGTCATACGCATTGGAGATAGGGGGCTATCAAAGTATAGCATATACGATATTCGACTGTTGTGTTGGAAGATTAAATCTGGGCAGTAAAATAGGCTCCCTTCACCTCATGGCACTATAAATATTTCACCTCCATTTTAAGGAAATGGTGGATTTATTTTCCGAGGTAGCACAAATATCATGACAAAATCAATCACCTTCTGCCTTCAATTCCATTCCATCCATGATCATTCTAGTGTGCTTTTCAGTCCTGGAGTAATTATCACATATTCCATCAATCGCTTGGGAATATGATTGATTTTCAGAGGAATCAAACGTAGAGTATCACGACATAGTCCCATGCAAGTGTGGCGAGCACACTGAAAATTTTGTAGAAAATTGTTATTTATCCTATTCAACGGGGTGGCCAGTATTATTGTCTTCAAGATGAGTGCTAGCAACAAAAGCAAAGCCTCTCTCTATTTGTATTCCATGATCCACCATAAGAACAAACATATCACGGTCATCACCAGAATTGAATAGAAGGGAGTCATCAAAATGTAACTTAAAAGACCTATCCTTGTTTTGTTGGATTTCTAAATGCAAATTATGGCTATGAAGTGTATCCACAATTATGTCATATCTGTTCTCTGTAACAATATTCATATCATCGTATGCCAAGCCTTGTAGGTGCACTGTGGCAATAGTGGAGGGTTGTTTATTCCTGCTGAAGGCAACCTAGTCTATAAGTAAATTAACAGAACTTTCATCTCCCAAGGGCCTCAGATCTTTACCCTCTTTACCCTGCTACTCAGGCCAATCACTTTTACTTGAGCTCTGCTTGAAATATGAAGTACATACCTGGCTTTTGGCAGATTTTGGTTATGTTGTATGGTTGGGATTTACTATGGGTTGTTCACATGTTGTACCTTGAGGTGTACCTTGTGGATTAGAGATTTTATCATAAAGTAAAATGGAGTTAGGGATACCCCTTGAGTCATAGGAGAGTCTACCTAAAGTGAATAGAATAGGTTACTGAGGTGAGAGTGGTGACAATCCTAAGTGTTAGCCTTAAAGTTGTACCTTGTGGATTAGGACTTTTATCATTAAGTGCAATTTGGGTGGTAACAATACCTATTGATTATTTCAACATATAATTCAAACTAGTATCCATTTACCACAATCTTTCATTTAAATTTCCATGTTGGAAGTAAACCACACAACAACCATCATAATAACATAATCAATAAACTTATACATAACTTCTACATATAGGTAGGTCCATATGTGGCATTGCATTTAGAAAATTACTAAACATCTAATAACAATTATCTTCATACTTAGATATTAGTTTTGTTTCAAGATTCTAATTACAAGCACATTTCAAAATTAGCTTGCCAGCATGATACAAACAAACAAACAAACAAAGTTGAGAAATAAATGTTATTTTCAATAATAGTCAAAATCAATACACGAAAAGAGCTTTAAGTCTACCTACATAAAAACATAGTCAAAACCAATGCACAAAAAGAGATCTAAGTCTACCTACATATAATGAAGAACAATTTACAACATTAAAAAAATTAGCATCAAAAAATTAATTGATTTCATAATTAATTTAGTTTAATTAGTCTAATTACAACAATGATTCAAAATTATGGTTATGAACATGTTACATGATCCCAACAAACATTTTCATATAAAACCTCTAACCCACCAAAAAAACCAGCATTTTAGTTATGAGCAGGTTACATGATCCCAACAAGCATTTCCATATACAATCTCTAACCTGCTTCAGCATTTTCATACACTACCTTTTAAACAAACAAACAAAAACATTCATTTTCATATACAATCCCTACCCTTTAATAAACAAACAAAAAACAAAATAGATAAAATGATTATGTTTTCATTATTAGTTTAATTTAACCAATGAGAAAAAAGAGTTCTCATTGTACCTACATAAGGGAATACTCTATAATAAAAGATAATGAAGAACAATTTATGACATTAAAAAAAATTAACAATTAAGAAAATAATTGTTTTTATAGTTAATTTAGTAAAATTAGTCTAATTACAATAACTATTCAACATTCTAGTTATGACAAAGTAGATAAAATGAAGTTGTTTTCATTATTAGTCAAATTTAACCAATGAACAAAAAGAGTTCCGTCCTATCTACATAAGAAAATATTTTAGCTTCTATAATGCAAAATAAAGAAGAGTAATATACAACACTAAAATATTGTAGTAATTGAAGAAGTAACTCTATCTATAGTTACTTTAGAAAAATTAGTCAATATTCAATTGACAATCATCTTCATAGTTAAATATTTATTTTTATAGAAGCTTCAATATGCCATGATTTTTATGCCAATGAGAGTAGTCATAAGGGAATAGTTGCTCCTAATATAATGATTGATTGATTGTGATGTGCATTGTCAATGAGGGTAGTCACACGGAAACAGTAACTTTTATTAATATAATGGTTAATTGATTGTAAAGTGAATATACTTGTTAGACCTTCTAACCTAGTTAGATCCATAAAAAAACTCCATTATAATAACCCACCTAAAACAAAACCAAAATATGAAAAAACATAGTTATAAAAAAAGTTATGCAAAAAATAGAGAAATATTTAGTACTCTACAACATATATATATATCTCAAAATGTTTGTCAAAATAAATAAAAATATAAGAGTCTTAACTCCACTGTTTGTCAATCATGAAAACTTTTACCATAATTAAAACCATAAGACTCATATCATTATCCCAATCTCATTATCCCAATCTGAAGATAGGTTGATGAAATTGTAAGACTAATATCATTACCCCATTTAGAAAGAATGCATAACATAAATAAAAAATGATCACCATAAACAATACAAAGTGACATGCATGACATATGATTGATAAACATACAAATATATGAGGGATTTCATTTATAGAAAATATAATTGTATTATCCTATTCAAGTTGAATTGTCTAGAAGCATTTGCTAAATGTGAAGACATCGATCTTGAATTGGTGATACAATATCATTCTCAGGCATAAACACACTTTAAACAAATTAAGACTAACATTAAGATTTCAAAAAAACATAAAAAAAAAATTCAACTTGGACTCTTCAAATTGACTAATATAAATGTATAACTTCACTTTTTTTTTTGTTTAGATCCTTTAGTACAAGTAACCTAAACTAGATTGTGACTTCCATAACCTACCATGGGCTTGTACTCAACCATGGAATGATTTGAGTTTACCACAAATGTCTTCATCTTTTCATGTGACATCAAAGCATGTGCACTTGTTCCCTTTCTTTTTGTTTTGTCCATGTCCACAGTGATCACGGAGCGGATGCTTAATGACATGGACCTCAAATATGTATTGTAGCTCATCTAACAACTTAAAAACACATTTATCTCCTTCTTGCAGCCCATTACCAATAGCAAAGGCTTTCCACTTTCGGATTTCAGAATAACTCTTATATTTTATAAACAAAGCCTCCCAAATTTCAGATTTCTTCTCAAATAAAAGTCTTAACTGAAACGAGCTTTTGGCATTTTCTTTTTGCATCCAACGATTAGCAAATTCTTTTGGAACAGTCTGCAATGTATCATAAAGAAATCCACTAGATTGTTTCAAAACATGTCATTTATGAGTGACCAACAAAAACTACTACAAATTGGAAGGGAAAATGCACATACGTTAGCTAGAAGTATATGACAAGAACCAAATGGTTATAAAGCATGATCTTTAAAATTCACACAGATACGATCATGCTTGTGGAACATTTTCATATACTGCCCTTCAAACCAACCAAAAAAAACATTCATTTCCATATGCAATCCCTATCCTTCAATAAACAAACAAAAAACAAAGTAGATAAAATGAACTTGTTTTCATTATTAATCAAATTTAACCAATGAACAAAAAAAGAGTTATTTTCTATCTACATAAGAAAATATTTTAGTTTCTATAATGGAAAATAAAGAAGGGTAATATACAACACTAAAAGATTGTAGTAATTGAAGAAGTAACTCGATCCATAGTTACTTTAGAAAAATTAGTCAATACTCAATTGACGATCATCTTCATAGTTAAATATTTATTTTGTTCTAAGATTCTAATTATGAGCATATTTCAACATTATAGTCACCATCACACTGCATGATTTCAACAATCATTTTCATATAAGCTCCAATCTTCCATGATTTTTATGTCAATGAGAGTAGCCATAAGGGAATAGTTGCTCCTAATATAATGATTGATTGATTGTGATGTGTATGGTCAATGAGAGTAATCACAAGGAAATGGTAATTTTTATTAATATAATGGTTAATTGATTATAATGTGAATATACTTGTTAGACCTTTTAACTTAGTTAGATACATTAAAAAAAACTCTATTCTAATAACCCACCTAAAACAAAACCAAAATATGACAAAACATGGTTATAAAAAGGTTATCCAAAAAATGAGAGAAGTGTTTAGTCTACAACATATATATCTCAAAACATTTGTCAATATAAATAAAATTGTAAGACTCTTAGCTCCACTATTTGTAAATCATGAAAACGTTTGTCACCATAATTAAAACCATGAGACTCATATCATTACCCCATTTTGAAGACAAGTTGATGAAACCGTAAAACTCATATCATTACTCGATGGATGAAGAATGCATAACATAAATAAAAAATGATTCAACTCACCATAAACAACACAACGTGACATGCATGACAGATGATGGATAAACATACAAATATATATAAGGGATTTCATTTATAGAAAAGATAATTGTATTATCCTATTCAAGTTGAATTGTCTAGAACCATTTGCTAAATGTGAAGACGTCGACCTTGAATTGAATTGGTGATACAATATCATTCTCATATATAAACACACTTTAAACAAATTAGGGATTTCATTTATAGAAAAGATAATTGTATTATCCTATTCAAGTTGAATTGTCTAGAACCATTTGCTAAATGTGAAGATGTCAACCTTGAATTGAATTGGTGATACAATATCATCTTTGAATTGAATTGGTGATACAATATCATTCTCATATATAAAAACTCTTTAAACAAATTACTCTCAAGACCAACATTAAGACTTCAAAAACATAAAGAAAGTTTTCAACTTAGCCTCTGCAAATTGACTAATCTAGATCGATAACTTCAATTTTGTTTTTTTGTTCAAGTCCTTTAGTACAAATAACCTGAACTTGATTGTAACTTCCATAACCTCCCATTAACTTGCACTCAACCATGGAATGATTTGAGGTTACCACAAATGTCTTCATCTTCTCATGTGACACCAAAGCATGTGCACTTGTTCCCTTTCTTTTCTCTTGTCCACATGCACAGTGATCATGGAGTCCATGCTTAATGACATGGACCTCAAATATGTAGTGTAGCTCATCTAACAACTTAAAAACACATTTATCTCCTTCTTGAAACCCATTACCAATAACAAAGGATTTCCACTTATGGATTTCAGAACATCTCTTATATGTTGAAAACAAAGCCTCCCAACTTTCAGATTTCGTCTCACACAAAAGTCTTACTTGAAACGATCCTCTGACATTTTTTTTTCGCATCCAATGATTAACAAATGCTTGTGGAACATTCTGCAATGTATCATAAAGAAATTTGCTAAATTGTTTCTAAACGTGTCATTTCTGAGTGACCAGCAAAAACTACTACAGATTGGAAGGGAAAATGTGCATACGTTAGATAAAAGTATATGATAAGAACCAAAGGGTTATAAAGCATGATCTTTAAAAGTCACAAAGATACGAAAAAAAAGGATTTCCATGCATTGTCATAAAAAGGTCCAAATCAAAATCAAAATCAAAATCAACATGTGAGATAAACAAAATCATTGCTTAAAAAGATCTAACTCAAAATAAAAAGATCAAAATCATTAAGAACAAATGTACTTATATGAACCATTGGACATAAGTCTTGAGTTAAGATTATAGGGATTGCAATCTTAACTTAAAGGGATTAAACTTAGAAACTCCTTGCAAAGAAAAGCAAAGTAGATTATAGGATGAAGAAAATTGAATTAAGGGATTGCAATACAAAACAAATGGGATGTTCAAAGACTCATAGTTATGGGTACATTTTCCCTCCCTCTACTTGTGAACTATGTAGCCTTCCATAGATACAATTCTAAATCTAGCTTCATTGGACTTCATATAGAGAGTAGAATTTTAGATCTTATTCAAAACTCAACAGACTTAATAGTTTTAAGGATTTCAAGATTGATAGTGTTGCAACATTTCTAGTGGATTCTATCATGTATGGGGGTATGGAATTGCCATTTAATCAAGAGCACCAATTCATCTATGTACCTTGATGTTGGTTGCATTGATTCTTGAACTCCTTTTTCATGACCTTAGTGAAAATGTACCCTTCACTCAAGCAAAATCATTGATTAGGCATGTTAATATTTTTCTATATTATTTTAATGGTTAGAGGGTGATAATGTGAGTATCCAACAATGATTTTGATGATATGTAGTTATTTGTTGTAGCATGATTTTTTTAGACTCTAGAGGCCATTTAGAGCCTCTTTGTTGATGTGTTTTGATTCAGATATGGATTGCAATCAATGTTATTTTGGTTATATGTACCCTTACTTACTATATACATGAGAAAATTTGCATATTTGTGTATAATGGTTTGAATTCATATGGATGCACATGAATATATATGTTTTTTTCAAAATTTGAGTATTTTATGTATATTTTGACTCACCACTTTTTTGGTTCGATTTTTTTCTAATTCCAATCTAGTTCATGTTTTTGGGGTCGACTGATTCAATGATAAATCCATTTCTGATAAGTAAATAAGTTTTTCCACGTAATTCATTTTTTTTAAGAAAAAATCATTAGGCACTTCTTGTCATTTCAAAAATATATCCTTTGTAAAAGCTCAAAGCTTTGTTACATTATTTATGGAAATAATCTCAAAGATTTTTTATATTACTTACGGAAATAGAACCTAAGTGAGGAGAATAACACTTTATCACACAACCACTTAGGTTAAACCCAATTTACATTATGATAAACATAATTATATAATAGATTCTCTAAATAAAAGTCGATGCTTGGGTGGAGAAGATACCACTCTATCATGCAATCACTCAAGCCAAATCAAATTGACATTGTGATAAACATAATTATATGATAAATTAAAGTAAATCTAATTGACATTGTGATAAACATAATCATATGATAAATTTTCTAAATAAAAATAGTATAAAATAATTATAAATATGGTTTAAAAAGAGCTATCCTAATTATCATTAAATGACCCGAAGCCAAGAACTTACATGTGAACATACTTTAAGGTGTAAAGGAAAACATTTAATCTTATCATCTTATATCTCATTATAAACCTAGAAATGGTAAAAAGAAACAAAATGACCTCTTCATGGCAATACACCATGTCCACTTATTGCTATACTAAAAGCAATTAGTTTAAAGAAAATGTTTAATCTTATCATCTTATCATCTTATATCTCGTTATAAACCTAGAAATGGTAAAAAGAAACAAAATGACCCCTTCATAGTAATACATCATGTCCACTTATTGCTATACTAAAAGCTATCAGTGTTATTAGTTTGATGACAATAATGACTAGAAATGGTAAAAAT